>JAQHUG010000050.1:3921737-3954925 GCA_028555095.1 Dicrostonyx torquatus | reverse complement strand
TGTGTGTGTGTGTGTGTGTGTGTGTGTGTGAGAGAGAGAGAGAGAGAGAGAGAGAGAGAGAGAGAGAGAGACTAGGATATGTTATCAATGAAAGGAAGAGATTTCATTCATTTTTTCATTCTTACTTATTGTTCCTGAGATAATGATGGCTGCTTGAAGAAAATAAAACCAGCAAAACTGAGTAGCTGGCTATAGATTCAGCCTGGCAATGTTAATTGATACCTAGGTCATTTCTCATTTATTCCTTCAGTTTTCTTCATGATAATGGGATGCTATAATGAATAAGCACTTACTAATATCAAAGCCATATACTTGAATTTAAGGGAAAGCTACCCTCCAATCCTTCAAACACATCTTCCTCTTCTGACACTAAAACCCCAGGCTTTCCTGCACAGGTGGCATTCTGATCTAAATCACAGATAGGCGACATAAGCATGAAAGTAAGACCTATGTCCTTGGGAAGGTATAAAGTCACTGAACTGACAAGTGTAACATGTTTTCATCATATATGTGTCTGCACAGCCATGCTCACTTAGCACTCTTCCCCTTATCTATGGTATAGATAAGTTAGGTGTCTGTCAACAGATGACTAAGTCCTAAGTAACACGTAGTAGGTGCACCTATATTTTGCCTAGAGACAAGCATCGACTGTATCTTCTAACATGGTTGCCTGTACAGTATCCCTTAAGGACATCCTAGAAGAATTTGCTTGAGGCCACAATATAGAGAATGGTATCATGTTGGAGAGCCATCTCTTTTTTTTTTTTACCTTCTTTGTTTTTAATGCTTTCAGTTTCTTGACCCCTTGATCTGAATTTAGCAATTCCTTTAAAAAATTAATAGTTTTGAATTGCTTTCCCCATCACCTTGCTGTTCTCTGTCACAAACTGTGCTTGGACTCTATAGGCCATGAGCATTTCCCATGACTCACTCTGCTTTACTATTGTCTAGAATCTGTTTCTGATGTCTACTTGTATATTTTCTATTGAAATGTCCTTAAATCCACTAATCTTTCTTATTAATATGAAAACAAATGGGAATCTATGTAAAAATTATTTTAAAAGATATGTTGGTTGAGTTGATGCAGTTATGTTTTATAGAAAAGTTTCAGGACATTGAAATGAGGAAGGAATTTTGAAGGTAGCTATCCAAATTCTTGACATGAAAATGCAAGGGAAAAACAAAATACAGAAACTGGATTTCATCAAACTGAAAAGCTTCATATCAGCAAAGGGAACAACTGACAGAGGTCACAAGAAAACCCAAAAATGATGAAACATTACATGCTCTGCATTTGACAAGGGTTTAATGTCCAGAATATGAGGGAAAGTAAAAAAGAATTCTCATTAGCAATGGCCTAGATAACCCAATGAAAATGGGTTATAGATCTAAGTAGCCATATTCTCAAGAACATGTACAAATGATGAGCAGGTAATTGCTAAATTTGCTTCAGATCATTAATTATCAATAATAAAAGTTAGAACCAAAATGAGACACCACCTGACTCCAGGAAGATGACTAGGAACATTACAAGGCAAGTTCTGGTGAGAATGTAGAGAAAAGGAATCTCTTATGCACTGTGTGTAAAATTGTTAAGGTAGTATGGCCATTGTGGAGTGCCTCACGGAATTAATTAAGAACTAGTAGTTGATTAGCAATGTTGTTATGAAGCATATAAACAAGTTAAATCCCCGCTTTGAAAGAGGCATCTGTAACATCACATTTATTGTAGCCCTAGTCACAATTGCCAAGACACCAAGTGAACTAAGTGTCCTTCAATTGATAGGCATAAAGAAAGGATGTGGCCATATGCAAAGTGGAACACTATTCAACTAGGATAGGAATGAATCTTCAAGTGAAATGACTAATGTTTTGAAAGACAACCAAGTCGTCCATCCCACTATGTGCCATTAGGGAGGGGTTTCTCACGGATTATTAGTATGATGTGGAGAGTCAGGGAGCAGGGTGAAGAAGGCTGACGAATGGGACATAAGTGCTATATGGATGTGAGGTGAGACAGATGCCCTAGTGTGCTGTTGTGCTGGAGAATAATAATGCAGTTTTTATACCAAAGAAATAATCCTCAGAAGAAATTATAATTTCCCTATAAAGAAATGATGAGTATTTGACAGATAAGTTATCCCCAAATAAGCATTACTTAATCTTTACATGTATTGAAATGCCATATGCTATCTCATAAATGTGTACAACGTGTTATCAGTTTAAAACTAGACTTTTTTTATCAAATTGAAAATTAGAAAAATATGTTTCAAGAAAACCCAGAATCTAGCTCCAAATGGCGGAAGTAAAATTACTTATAGGTTTAAAAATGCTTTTTTCAAATGTATATGTTAGAATAGCAGCTTTAAAAATAATTGTAAAAATTCTATTAGTTCTCAACCTCAAGGTTGAGAAGGGGATACCAAAACTCCAGGCAAAGAGTTTGGTCTTCAGAAAAGACACTCTATCTTCAAGGTGTCTCACTTGAGAGCCAGCTCAGTGTTCTCAGAGCAGGTCACATACACCTCATTGAAATCTGTTTCCAAGGACATGCTTGCCTGGCCTGGCCCAGGTTTAGGATAATTTCTGCAAGATGCATTATGCCCCATGTTGAGGATTCACGTCTGTGCAATATCATATGCTTGAATCCTTTTTAAGCTTATTCTGAAGTATGTTAAACCATTGAATTTTGACACCCTACCCACCAAAAAATTGCCATGGGATTTGAACACATAATTTTAGCATTAGGAGGAAACTCACCATGAAGGTGTCCCCCTGTCGGCTCAGAAGTTGTCCACAGTCTTGCGTACCACTGGAAATGTCCAGTAGGTGGGTGTGGCCCAGGTGCCACTGGTCAACTGTCATATTTTCACAAAGTGTCCCCGGATGGAACACCCATTTGTTGTTGCTGTTGTTGTTGTTTACCTTACTGGAGTGGTTTGAATGAGAAATGTCTGCTGCAGGCTCAGGTATTTGGACGTGTTATCTTCAGCTGGTGACTTGGTTTGGGGATGTGGTGGAGCCACTAGGAAATGGAGCCTGGGTGGAAGAAGTCCTCATCTTTTGTAGACTGGCCTTTTCTGTTAACGATTTCTAGTCATGTGGATTGTCTTACAAATGCTATTACTGAATTTTCTTCACAGACTGTAACATTAGGCCCGGCTTGTCAGGGTTTCTGTCCCTACCAGTTCCCACAGCCAGTAAGCCCCCAAAGAAAATCACACAGAGAGGTCTACATTAATGATAAACCGATTGTCCCATTAGCTCAGGCTTCTTATTAGCTTTTGTAGCTTATATTAACCCATAATTCTTATCTATGTTAGCCATATGGCTCAGTACCTTTTTCAGTGGGGTAGATCACGTCTTGCTTCTTCCATGATCTGGGCAGGACTGGGGAGCAATGGGCTTCCTCCTTCCCAGCATTCTCCTGTTCTCATTGCCCCACCTTTACTTCCTGTCTAGTTGTCCCACCTATACTTCCTGCCTGGGCAATCAGCATTTATTTAAAACATGATTGACAGAATGCGGACAATTCTCCTGCACCAACAGACAAATAAGAGTCTATTGTATACACACCCTGCAGTTTCTTTACTGTTCTTCTCTTGGTGGGCGTCTGTGTGGTCCTGTTCCCTGACTATGGTGAAGAATGAAGCAATATGCACAGGAGAGTAGGTGTCTCTGCAGTGTGCTGCCTTTGATTCCATCCCGTATGTACCCAGGGTCAGCACAGCTGAGTCACACTGGCTTCAGTTTTAGTTATTCGAAAAGCTGATTTTCATGGGCAGTTGCAGAAGTTTGCATATCAGCCATTAAGAAAGTAAAGTGGCATTCCATTTGAAGATATTTTTCAAAATGCTTATATAGTATAACCATCTTGAAGTAGTCTTTTAACATATATATGTTAAAAATATATGTATTTATCTTGATTTTTATCTATGTCTATATCTGATTAAAAACTAAGAAAATCCAAAGTGATTAAATCCTATGTTAAACCCTCCACTCCCTCAGTATGGCAGACACTTAAGAAAAAAAAACCCTCAAACAAATGAACTGATAACTAAAAACTGCTGTTAGTCACTAAATACAGTTGTACAACTTAAATGAAGTTTACAAACGTCATTCCATTGACATACCTTTGTATGTCAGATGGCAGGATGCCTGTCAGAATCCAGCAATCAAACTGACTGTGATTCAGTCCCTGCCTCATTCCTTGTTCAGGGCTGAGCCCATGAAATGAAAATTCAACGAAGTTTTCTCTGAAGACAAAATCGGCTCGGCTTGATTGTAGGAATTTTACTTTTCATTTTTAAAAAAAATTGCTTTTAAGATCTTTCAGTTGTTTTCTGATGGGATAAAATACTTTCTCATATCCGTTAGCAGGTTCCATGGACTTCTCCCCACGTACCTGTTCCAGTGGTGAAGCTTTATTAGTGAAGTGTGACCTCGGCACAGTACACGCATGCCACAGGGGCGGAATCGCTTGCCGGCAACCTTCAGAATTCAAGATCACCAAAGCTCAAAATAATCACATCTTGTTCTTTACAGAACGAAGTTTCCACTTTCATGACGTTCAATCTTGAAATTAATCAGTTCGGAAACTCAAGAGAGTGGCAATAAAGAAGCCGAGCCGCCTCCACATCAGCAAGTGAGGCGGAACTATTAAGATACCTTCACGTCCGACATGTTGGTTAAATTTGTTTACCTCTAACATAATGGTTTCGTGGAGCAGCTGTTTCAAAGCAGAGGCTCAAGGGACTCAGCGAAACACTCGCCTCATGTACAGAAGTCAAGGCTTCTCAACCTTTCATCTGCACGCTAGATATTTAAAAGAATGTGGCAGGAGCTGAGAAAATGTTCCCATCCCCAAATCGCCTGGCGCTCCAGTGTGTACACTGTTTAAAGAACAGCACTCAAGACAGAGAACTCCAGGCTTTCCTTCCTTTCCTTCTGCTGAGATCTCTGCTTTTCTCTGAGTCCCGCCTTAATAAGAAAAGACAGCAAGCTTCCAACCATGTAAAGCACAGAGTTCTTTGTGATTATCAATGTCTTCATGCTCTTAAGAAACTGCAGGGCCCTGAGGACAATGGGGACTGAATTAGTACGTTGTACAGAAAAGCCTGAACTCAAAGCTCCTTGCTGAAAGGGGGAAGATTTTTACCAGTTCTGAGGAGCTGCTCTCTCTACACTGGGGCCTGAACATTTTGCTATTGATTTTTCCAAAGAAGGCTTTAAAAACTGTGATTATCTACGGTGTAGCTCGTCAGTTTTCTTAGACTTATGCTAAATTTCCTTTCCTTTGCCTTTTTCTATAATTCTGCTTGACTGACTTCCTGTTTTGCTTTCATGTTTTCCTTCAAGAAGGCCTGCCCAACTTTAATAAAATGCATGAAGTCACCAGGGGGTGGCATCAAGCTGAGGTGCCCCTTCAGGTGTCCTTGACCTCCTTCTCTCACATTCTTTCTTGCACAGGACCCCACTAATGTCTTCACCTCATCTTTCCCTTCCCACTTCCAAATTCCATCCTCGGAAATCTTCCTTATTAACAGACTGTCACCACACACTCTCCTTGTACAATGCTCCCCAGCTTGTCCCACATTGCCCTCTTCCCATTGCCTACCCAATCCTCCATCCCTCAGATCACAAAGGCCACCAGTAGATTAGTGACTGTATTTTCTTGTTAGGTTTCTCATCTTGCTTGTTTTGGAATAGGCAGGCAAAGTGGGGCCATTGTATCTATAAAATTGTTTGATAATAAAGAATCAACATATCTGCCTGATACTAAAAAAATATTTCAGTATTCTTTCCTTTTGATCAAAGTCCTGGGTCTGTCCCACGTGAATTCTTTCTTGGCTCACCCCAGAAGCCTACCTTAAATTGTTTGCAGTTCTAGATCATCTTCTTGATTATGAATTGATACTTGAGTAAAAGAAGTTATGATTATGATCTTTCACCCACGGGGTACCTTGAAATGACTGCAGGGATGGTGTCCATTCTCATATCAAAGTGGAAAATCAAATTTAACAATGTAGCTTTTAAAAAATAATTTATTTTTTAATTATGTGTATTTGCACATGTGTACACATGCACGTGTGGGCTTGCACACAGATGAGTGCAGTACTGAATTCTGATGGTGTAGAGCCCCTGAGAGCTGCTGTATTTCATCGGAAGCTAGAATTCACTAAGAGAGCAAAGATAAAACCTCTGTCCTTTGGCCTCCCTCAAATGGTTAACAACTAGGATGCAAAGAGGGAAAGCTCAGCACTCAGATGGAGGTTACCATTGGAAGTATGAACTCAGAGCAGAGGTGATGGCAAATTCAGGAAGCTGGTGATTTGGGTGGATGCTGGAACAAAAGAAAAAATTCCCTCAGTGGTAATTTCAGGCTTTATTTCTTCTTCTTCTTCTTCTTCTTCTTCTTCTTCTTCTTCTTCTTCTTCTTCTTCTTCTTCTTCTTCTTCTTCTTCTCTTCTTCTTCATCATTATCATAATTTAATTTAATAATAAAACCCTGGAGTCAGATATTAGATGGTGAAAGCTGAAAGGTCAGAGAAGCAGAGCAGCAGCAACTAGTTCTTACCTCTATGAAATCCTCAGGCTGAATGAGATATTCTGTCTCTACAAGTCTTCAGACTGAATGCTGTCTCTAGGAAACCTGAATTCTGAGCTCCTGTTTCCTCCTGCCTTATATTCCTCTCTCCAACCAGCCCTATCACTTCTCATCTCCACCTCCCCAGTTCTGGGATTAAAGGTGTGGCCAATTACCACTTGGCTCTTGTTTCTCTTTTTGGACTGATTCAATCTCACATACCCCATGGTGGCCTTGAACTCACAGAGATCCACGTGCCTCTGTCTCCTGGGTGCTGAGATTAAAGGTGTGTGCCACCACTGCCTGGCTTCTAAGGCTAACTAGTGTGGCTAGTTCTGCACTCTTATCTTCAAGCAAGCTTTATTTGTTAAAGCACAAACAAAATATCAGTATAGGCATACAGTGTCAGGATACAGGATGTCGCCCCTCGTGGTGGGCAATTTCATCTCTCATGGTGCATTGGCAATGGTTGGAGAAAAAGAAAAGTTATCAGGTGGAGACATTCTACAAACATTGAGATTTGCAAAGAACAGCATTCCACCACAAAGAAAGCTTGTAGAACCATGATGAGCATTCCTGGTGGGAAGCAATTTCAGAGTACCAACAGGAATAAAATCAAAGCCATCGCCTTACCAATCTTATCTAATATTGACCAAGACAGGCAATAAATTACAGACAACAAAAACCCTGAAGTTGATAAGTACTTTAGAGATAGAGAGAAAAAGAGAAAAGAGAGAGAAACTTTAGAGTAGGCCAGCTTGCTGGAGGAGAAAGATATAGACAATGTCACACTAGGAAAAGAGATAGAATCAAGATAGGGAGGAAGTTCAAGACTTTGTCTCTTTGAGGTAAGAGAAAAACCCAATATGTTCAGCAAATAGACCTTTTTCCTAGAACCAACTTAACACACACACACACACAAAACTAAGATAGGATGCTGAGATCTAAGCTAGGACCAGAATGTGTTGTAGGTCACAAACCTGGGTGAGAACTTGGTTGTGTGGTGGGAACCTGTTGTAGAATTTTAAAAAGAAGAATGGCATGAAATTTTGATTTGAAAGACCATTTTTTTTCTCTGAATATAGAGAATGTCCTGCAGAGGAGCAGAAGGGAAAGATGTGACTTTCCTCTAAAAGCTGCTACATCTGTCCAGGTTTGGATGACCAGACATCTGCCACTGGCAACGGAAGAGTGGCAAAATGATCAGATTTGGGATTTATTTTGAAGATGAAGCCAAAGTGACTTGATGATTAACATGTGAGATGAAAGACAAGAGCACAGGGAACCTCTAGCTTTGCCAGCTGTATGGAGCCTGTTCTGGACCGAGGACCATTGGAATCAGCACAGAGAAATTACAATCCAAGAAGGGATGCTGAATGTGTACTAACTTGAGATGCTTACTGGACTTTCTGATGAAGATGTACAGGGATGTTGAGAGAATGAAACTAATATATTAGGAAAGGAGAGAGATGTTAATCGTGAATCCGTAGGTATAGCCACACCTTCTGAAGAATGAGGGAAGAAAAATAGGCCAAAACTTTAGAAAAAAGTCAAAATAAATTGCACGTCCTCTCTTAAAATAATAGTGATGATAACTGTGATAATGTAGATCCTTTCACGGCAACAGGAGGACATACTTACATGTGAGATCTTACAAATGAGCAAATGGGATGTTACAGGGTGCACTTTAACTCAGTGCTGGGTGAAGGGTTTCAGGAAGACCTTCACAGACTCTGACCAGTATATGCCATCTAACTTCCAAGAAGAACACATTCCAGAGAAGACCGCCTCCTCTCAATTATATCAAAATGGGAGAAAAGAAAAGGTGGTGGTGGGGAGACATGAAAGGCTTTTTAGAAAAGACATATAAAGTGGAGAAACGTCTAATATTATAGAAACAATTTGCTTCTGTGGACTAATGTTTGTCCAATAATTTCCATTTTTACCACCAGCACAATAGAGGTGGCTCACTCTAAAAGGTTAGGAAATGAAGGAAAATAAAGCTTCAAGGGTGCTGGTTTATCCATTGAAACCAAGAGGGGAAAACACCAGAATGAGTAGAAGGGGAGACTTTATATTCATTTTTTCCTATGCTGTTCTTTTGCTATCTATTGATAGGATGTATCTTTCTCAAGGGTACTTTGGCTAAGTGTACATCTTGGAATATGATGTACTTTATAGTACTATGAAGTTCTGGGAAGCTCCATTTGCTATGATCTCTGACTTAGTTCTTTGATCCTTCTGCCATTGGTAGAGTGAGATGCTCAGAAAAGCATTGCAATTTTACTGCATCCATGCCAGTTCTGGACCGGCTTTCGCTGGTTGTAGATTCCTCCTAACTATGTGTTTCAGTCACTGATAGTATGCCTTAGGACTCTTGTCTCTCATGTATCTAGCGTTAGTGAATATGGGTGGAAGAGTTGTGGTATTGTTTCCGTTTACTATAATTATTTGTGCTCTCTTAGTTAAATGTATTAGGGATGCTTAGGTCTGGAGTCCTAGATGGTATGGAGAGAAACAGAAAAACTAGAAGGAGAAATGGAGACAGACCTATTGGAGTGAGCACTAAGCACGTGTCTACTGTGTCCCCTGCCAGCGCCTACCACATTATAGCATCCACAACAAAACTCACTGACCAAACACTTACACGTAGCTACTTATCCTCCTGTAGTCAGCCATGCCATCCTGACAGCCTCCTGAGCAGAAACACTGTGAAAGTCGAAGGCGTTGTGAAAGGGAGAGCTTTATATTTCCCAGCCGCATTAGCAGGTTGGCCTTTCCCATTACTGATGATCTCAGTCATTTGCATGAGCAACCGCTGAGGCTTTGAAAGGCATCAATCAGCCATATACTGAGAGCACCGCTGCCTCAGACTCTTCTCAGTGTGACAGCAAGCAGTGTTCATATTTGGGAATTCCTTTGCTTTAGTACTTGTATGTAAACTTCATTTTTTTCACCGCTGACAATGGAAGAAACTTAGAACCAAGAAACACAATTTGGGATGAATACTCTCTCTCTCTCTCTTTCTCTCAAGTCTCTGTTTAAATACATACTTACATCCTTATAGAACAAATAGAACAAGGCGATACAAAATAAGTAAGCCTTCCTATGACCTTCTGCCTTAGCACATACAGAAGAAAGCAAGCCTCTCTTACATAAGATAAATCTGCAATAGCTATGCAAGATGAAATATTTTTTGCCTGGTCTTTAACCTATCCCTTGCCAGTCAATAGATGGGTTCAGATAAAATGGACCCACTTCTCAAGTTCACAGCCTTTCACCTCAGGAGGACGTCACATCTAGTTATACATTTTTAAATCCTTTATTCCACTTGAAAGGCAATGTATAGATACTGTAAATCTTAATCAAATTAAAATTAGCTACAATGTAATTAAACCAATTTGAAAACGATTCCCCGGAGAGGAAATCTTTGTGTAAGGGAAATAATAAATGGCCCCATTAATAAATAGCCTCATTCTCTGAATGTGAACACTCCAAAGATTGGATTAACAGTATTTTGACAAAGCATTTTATTTATAGGGGCCTCATGAATCACCTAGAGAACAAAGTCCTGGCATTTTAATAAAAATGCTTAACGGATATTTAGATAGAAATTATAAAATCATTTACATGCATCCTTTTGTGTGTTTTACACTAATTTACTTGGTGGCTGAATGCCTGTTGAAAGGATCTTTTTATAATTTCCAGTTGTGGCAGCCACATTCATCATGCACTTTCGCAGCGACCCACGTGCAGTGTGCATAGATGGAGCTATTGTGCTGATGTCTCCTTTAACTCACTCGAGGACCAGCGAGGACTGAGGGCTCAGGATACTCCATGACCATATCTCCTGCTGAAGACCCATGGGGATTTTGATTCAGCTCCCAAAGGTCTCTCTAAATCCACCATTCACAGGTAAAGTTGGACATATGACAGCTTCTCTTTCTACTTTATTTTTGTATTTAATTTTCTTCCCTGAAATTATAGCTTCCCGGTCTTCTGAAATCAACTGGTGCTTCTCAACCGCTTCGTTTTTGCTGGACTGTGTACTCTCGATCCTGTAGAGTCACATCCCAAATATTTAATCTATATTGAATAAAGTATCCAGAGAACCATGAAGGAACTGATAATTTCAATCAGTTCTAAATTTCGCAGAAAATGACCCAGGAATTTTGTAGCTATTCAGCTGTACCTCCCTCTTGACTAAGCAAACACTATTCTGAAAGGAGTGAAATGAACATAGATAGGAATTTACCAGTTCTCATCAAAAATGCATTTGATATTGGAGCACCATCCCAAATAGCATTTGGCTAAGTCCTTCACCTAACATTTAGATCCATGTGATTTATCTATATTTTGATATAGATTGACTGATTTAATCTAAAAAGATACATGCACCCTATGCTGTGTGTTCTGTAAGCATCCCAGCCTTACTCCTTTTTCTTTTCTCCAGCAAGATCTTCTACACGGTTGCAACTGCCAAGCTCATAGGCAACTCATCTTTCATTCTTGGGTGCACATAGGCATACATTGTTTTCTCTTTCACATGGGAAGAGCACAGTATAAACATCCCATTGGACATTGTTTACTTCACTTAATTTTTCAGCCCAGAAACCACTTGTTTATCATAAAGATATTTCTTCCTGTTGCCAGATGCTTAATGTCATACTGCATGTGTTCATTGACCGTTTTCCACCCCTTTTCTATAGTTGAACCTGTAGATTGCTTGCATTATCATGTTGGAATCATAACTTCTCATTCTTTGAGTAACTTTGTGTAGTTTCATTTTTATATTACTGGGTTGAATCTTAACAAAAATGTCTAGCTATGAGTCAGGAAACTAAGCCCATCTTTGCAATTATTACATTTTTTACAAATTGTGCCTTTGTAAATCTTCTCTACTCTCGTTACCATACGTTACACCTAATAGTTCATTTTCCTGCTGTCACCAATTGTAGTAATTGCTATTTAAAGAGCTTTAGAGATGAGAAATACTTTGGTATAATTAAATTTAGGCTTTGTCTATGATTGAATAGTTGAACAGTTTAATTTTATTGGTTTATTTAGTTAGTATTGTTATGTGCACATATGTGTGGCTGCATGAACTTATACGAACCATTTACATGCAGGAACCCACAGAGGCCATTAGAGGGCATTACATTCCCTAGAACTGGAATTATTGACACTCATGAGCTGCCACGTGGGTCTTAAAACATGAACCTGGGTTCTCTGTGAGAGCAGTAAGCACTCTGAACCACCAAGCCATGTTTCCAGACCCTATGATTGATTACCTGAAAATATTTAGCCATCAGCTACAAATACATAAAATGAAGTGACTGCTACCCTTGAACATGTTTTCTATCACCAACTATCAATTTTTTTAACGATAAAATATTTAATTACCCAAATGGATCCTTTGAATATTTATTTTATAAACTCATTGGAACACTGTTAATTTGCATGGAAATCTGATGTAGTAAGTCAAGGGAGACTGGTTTTTAGATTCTGCAGACGCTTTTTGGGTCATTCCATGTTGTCTGTATTACTGAAAAGAGTTGTCATGACCCCATCTATATTCAAATCTGGAGCACTCACGAAATGATATATCCTGAGAATAACTGCTGTTTCGTGAGACGAAGTCACTAATACATTATATCTTTTGGATGAGCAATATGACATCAGTGTTCCAGGAACTGTGTATAAATTAATAGGTAGAAATATATCAGCATGGAATTTGAAAACTGAGTGCATGCAAGAGTTCTGGCTGCAAAGCATAAGTGAAATTCAGTGTGGGTTTAAAAGTCTGAATCATATTTTGAGTTATGTTTCTTATGCTATAGCTTGGAGCTCACTCAACATTTTCAGTAGTATCATCATTTCCAATTTATTGACTCCCCCCACTCTGGATCTCCACAAAAATTATTAGACCACTGGGAGTCTTTCTATTGTATTAGGTATTATTATTAGTTTAGTGACTAATGAGTGCTAAGTATCCAATGCATTCTATTTCATCCCAGCTTTGGGATCCCTTTTTTATCATACTAGGAAAATACTTTATTTTACCATATGATGGTCTACTTCTCTTTGAATAGAGAATAGTTTGTATAGAGAAACATTAGCTTGTCTCCAACAGCAGGGAAAATATTTCTCACAAATTATTCGAAGTAGCAGTGATGTTTTAAAAAACAATTGTGAGGGCCACCTAAGACCATGAGAAAATATGACATCCAGAATACAAAGATATGTGCCTGCTTCACCATTAGAACACCACCAGGCTTCTTCCATTCAATCATATTTCAAAAATATTGTTTTGGGGAATGGAGCCATTTTGTTTTTCTGGCTATTGACAGATGAACTTCAAGAAAAGTCCTCTGAATTTAAAAATCGATTACATTTAGAAAGATAACCTATAGTATAGATGAGAAACTATGTGACTCAATAACAGCTCTTCAGATTTCTTCAGTTATAGTCTTGCATATTGAAATATAGTGTTTTAAGCATTGGTTTTGATTAGTTCTTGATCACAGTTTGATTTGCCTCAGTGTCAAATAGCTCATGATTTTATTTAGTGGTTTTTTTATTTTTTTGGTTTTTTGAGACAGGGTTTCTCTGTAGCTTTGGAGCTTGTCCTGGAACTAGCTCTTGTAGACCAGGCTGGTCTCAAACTCACAGAGATCTGCCTGCCTCTGCCTCCCCAGTGCTGGAATTAAAGGTGTGTGCCACCACCACCCGGCTATTTAGTGTTTTTAATGTGATGTTCATTTATGAATATCTATGGTAGAGGCATTTATTACCACTCCAAATATCAACTTCATAATTGAAATCTCCATATAAAGCATTATTTTTTGAGAATTTGCTCTCTTGGGAAACTATGCAAAATTTATACTTTATATAATATGCAGGTTTGGGCAAGAAAGTACCCTTTTGGTCTCAGTTTTGCAAGGACCAAAGACCTACATTGCCAGACACTCACAGTTACCAAAGATTGATCTGGGACAATAGCCCTGAGTTCTTTATCTCACACAAATCAAAATTAAAGACATAGACTCTCCTGGGCACATGCAAATGGGAAGCAGGTTTATTGAGAACTGCTACAGAAAAGGGAGATATTGAAAAAAAAATGGAGGAAACAAAGTGAGAGAATGGGGTACAGTTCCCACTGAGATTTTCTGCCTAAGGTTTTTATTGGGCCATGACAGTCACTGGATAAAGGCTGAGGCCACCTTTATTAAGACTGGCTAGTTCTACGGACTATTAGCATTGAGCCACATGCACTATGTGTGTTCCCTGCCTCAGTCAAGAAGAAGGTTATGTGCTGTTTGCATACTTCTCACCAAGTCAGGAGTGGTCAGGGTCCCACCCACCCTAAGCCATCTCTAGTTGCTGTTTGCTGGTCTTGACTGTTTGCTATCTCCGTATTGCTTGGCCAGCATTACTACCCTCAAGCCTAGTAGATATCTCAAGAGCTGTTTATTATACTGTCTTAGTTACTGTCTTGTCCCTCTCTGTGCCTCCAAACATGGACTTTACTGTCACATGTGTGGTCTCGGTGGTTTTTCTTAACCTTGGAGGGAGATTCTACAACCCCCTTTCTGTATGTATCCTTGAATCTAAAAATCGGAACTACATGGTTAAAACTGTAACTGGGCCCCATCCTTGAGATGAGTTTGCATAAGCTTTGATTTCCCCTTAACTCTAGCATCTGCTCCCACTGTAATATGTGAGCAATTTGTAATTTTTTTTAAACCATGGATCTTTACCTTTAATCCTTGCAGAAAACTTGCTCCTGCTTAGTAAATAATACAAAGTGCATATGTGTATGTGCGCATATATATATATATATATATATATATATATATGCACTCACACTTCTTTTTATATATCACATATTTGCATTATGCACTTTATATGTACACATATATGCATTTGCATATACTTTTGTATTTACATACATATCTATACCTACACATTCGAATATCACATACATATGTTTATACACAGACATACATACATATATGTGTATTTTGTATATATAAAGTACATAAATGTATATAATATATTTATGTGTATATTGTATTATATATTTAAATATATAATATAAATATATTTATTTGCATATAATATAATTTAAATATATAATATATTTAAATGTATATTAAAAATTTGGTGTGCGTGCATAAATATATATTTACAAAGTGAGTGCCTTCAGAAAGTCTTCTGCTGCTGGGATTCAGTGTGAGACAGTTAGTTATTCACTGAGTAACCTGTGGGGCAGGTAGTCTGAAGGGTCTTCTTGGCATTGTCTAGTCTCAGTGTCACTGTCTTTCTGGTCTGTTCAACCACTTAGAGAGCTTCTATCTGAGCTAAGTGACTAAGAACATACAGGAGACAGAAGGGATAAAGTGATGATGGAGCATATAAACAATAGCTCTTCCACCATATCCTTTACTTCCTAGGTTCTTGTAAGCATTCTCTCTTTTCTGCTTCATCTTGATAGTCTCATTCTTTAGCCATGAATCAGGCGTGTTGGACTGAGCCAAGTTGGTGGTATTTCTGAGTCAGATCAGCCTTAGTAGAGTAGCCTGTGTTTTTTTTTTTAGCTCACTTTATTTTTATTTTTTTAAATTTATTTATCTTTTTTTTTGTTAAAAGAAAAATTTACATTTACTCCCCTTGTTCCCAGCCCTCCCACTCCCCCACTCCCCCACCCCCTCCCCCTGCTTCCTTAAGATGGTGCAGGATACCCTGTCCTTTGGGGAGCCCAAGGCCCTCCCCCCTCCATCTCAGTCTAAGAAGATGTGCATTCATATAGAATAGGTTCCCAAATAGTCCATACATGCAGAAGAGATAGGTCCCAGTGCCATCATCGTTGGCCTCTCAGTCAGTCCCCACTGGCAGTCACATTCATAGGGTCCAGTTAGGTCATTTGCTCATTCAGTCTTGGTCCAGCTGGATTTGATGAGCTCCCAATAGATCGAGCACACTGTCTCTGTTGGTGGGCTAGTACCTCATGGTCCTGACTTCCTTTCTCATTTTCTCCCTCCTTCTGCTCTTCCACTGGACCTTGGTAGCTTGATCTCTTGTTCTGATGTGAATGTGGGTCTCTGGCTCTATCTCCATTCATCATGCAAAATTTCTATGGTGACGATTAAAGAACCAGCCATTCATGAGCAAACCATCTATCTCCTCCATTAATCAATGTCCAGGGCTAGAAGTGCAGCAGGTCGAGAAGGTGACAGGCGGGTGAGTTTGAGGTCTCTGCTTGGCTTTGGACACAGCAAAAGACGTGGAGAAATAAATTCCCTGTCAGATTGCTCAACATGCCACCTACTAAGGCACTCTTTCCTTCTCTCTGATGACATGAAATGCACGCGAGTTTTCGTAGACTTCATAGGAAGGAATTAAAGATGAGAATGTTTCTGGGGAAATAAGACTTGTTAATTCCAACAATAGGTATTAGGTTTTGCAAACCCAGATGTGTAAATTTTTAACTCTATCAAGCCTGCCTTTTATTGTTTTTATTGAGCTATCCATTTTTCTTGAGTAATGCCTTTTTAATCACACATATCCTAGCACCCAGATACCACATCTGATACCTTTGATTATATCATCACTAAATGGCATGCAAGCACACACTCCAACTCCAATGATGTTGCCTTTGAGAATAACCAGGTTTTTTGGAATTTGGTACCACTCTATGTCCAGATTCTTTGAACATGATTTTGCTGTTAGATTATGCTAATTTACAGCTGGACATAAATCTCACAATAGAGTCAATGACTTATCAAAATCAAAATTCTTTATATATAACATCAATATATCAATTTAATAATCAGTGGACCTTACTAGGATTTCTCAGAGTTTGTATATTTAAACATATTTTAAAATCATTTGAGATGTTTATAAAGTCCATTGTTAGTGTCATGATATAGTTTTAGCAAGTCATACCAAAATGGTATTCAAGTAGAGAAAAATTGTGATGGTAGGCAACTTTTAAGTTGACATTTCAAAATAGGGTGCTGTCTAGGTTAGTCAGACTTCTCCAGAAGAACTGTAGGGAGTGTAATTAATTCCAAGGAAGAACTTGCTAGACTGTCTGAAATGATCAGATGTTTAGAAGTTCCAGTTTGCAGACTGGGAGACAGAGCAGCCAGCAGCTTCTTAGCCCATGGGTTGCACATCTTAGTACAAGGGGATCCAATGGTTCAGACCCTCTCTATGGATGAAATCCTGGAAGACCCTGGGGATCAACTGGTATGAGTCTGTGTTCAAACACTGAGTCTACAGGCAATGGGAGTGGCAAAAGCCACACCTCGTAAACATCAGTCTAGTTTGCAGCTTGCTCTCTTTCCACTTTTGGTTCTATCCAGGCTCCCAGCATACTGGGACTTTCTCAATCACATCGCCTCCTTACATGATGGTTATTTTTGGAAATACTCTCATAGACACGCCAGAAAGAAGTGTGCTTTAACAATTTTCTAGACATCTATCTAGTCCTGATAATAACTGAGTGTAACTGTCATATCTGCCTCTGCTAAGGTTCACCTGCCAGCTAGATGGACGTGTTTAGCTACTAAAGGTTCTCGTTTTGTTTAAAAGCCATTCACACTTATAGATTCTTTAAAGAGCAGATAACATTCATATAGGTAGTCAGTAATCTTTTTATTCTAATGGGCCAGATAACAAGTACTTTAGCCTGTAACAGTCTTCAAAGCTGACTGTATATATAATGTTTAAATCATATGGCTAAACAGAGTTACCAAGATCAAACTTACACATTTGCATACGTGAAGAAAGCAGCAGTAGGCAGAGTCAAAACTGATATGATATCCTCCAACAAATAAAAATTTAAAAGTCTCTTAACAAAGAAATCTATTCAAGTGCAAATATTTTCATTTGTCATAAATTTGCAAAAATCATGTAAACTCTTGTTAAAATTTAGCATTATAAATAAAACTCATGCTCTCAGGATTTGAATCAATCCAGGGATATTGTTCTCATGTGTTGTACCCAGAAAGAGGATATACGACATCGCCTAATTCTCTCCTGTGCCCAGGATGGAATCAAATCCACCTCTCAAGATAATTTAGCGGTAAGGGAATTCTGAGGAACATGCTGAATTAACTTGATTTTCAGTTCCTTCTTGCTCACTTTCCCTTTCTTGTCGTATAGTCCCATTTTCAGTGTCCTTTCCCTGGCAAGTCTACTTTCCCATGTGACAATTTAGTGGTCACCCTGAGATATTCCATGGTCTTCTGATTCTGACATCTGGACCCATCCCTTATTGCATTTTTTCCTCTGTCTTCACACTTAAGTTAGCAATAGTTTGTTGAACTGATAATTACAATGAGGTTTCATTTTAATATGAGATTTATGTGAACTGAAATGACACATAAAATACTATGTTTAACAGGCTTTTCAGGACCCAGGGAGTGAAAGATCTGTGAGTGATTCTCCACAACCCACATTCCTTTGAAAATACTCATTTATATTTACATTATTATAACACTGGTATTATGCTTGGTTGAGAACAAATTTCCTAGATTCCTTTCAACCCCCATTCACAAGCAGTCCACATATTTTTTTCTGAGTGTTTAACAGAAGTATATATTTTTGGTCTTTGGCTTGACTCTAGCCTGGTGATTGATCCTAAGAAGACTTTCCCTTTTGTGGTGATCATCTTAGTCAGTGTTCTACTGTTGTGAAGGGACACCATGGCCATGGCAACTCTCTTGAAGGAAAGCATTTAATTGGGGCTGGCTTACAGTTTCAGAGGTTATTTCATTATTTTCATGGCAGCATGTAGGTATACATGGTGATGGAGAAGCAGATTGAGAGTTCTTCATCTGGATCTGCACTCACCAGGAAGAAAGAGTAACTAGGCCTGGCTTAGGCTTTTGAATACTAAAGCCCACCCCCAGTGACAAACTTCCTCCAAACAATTCACACATACTCCAACAAGGTCATACCTCTTAATCCTTACTAAGTAGCACCATTCCCTAATGACCAAACATTCAAACATATGCACTTATGAAGGACCTTTATATTCAAGTCACTACAGTGATCTTGTTACAAGAACAACAGGATGACTTCTACAAGATAAAAGCACAGGGAGGGGAGGGAGGTCATGCCCTCTTAGGTTCTAGAAATCATCAAGAGAGTAGTCATGGGAAGCAGCAGATGGTACATCATAGGCAGAATATAAGGATGTAATAGCCAGAAGCGGAGACTGAATGAGATCTGGGCCCAGAGTAATCTGTATTTAAAATATAAAGATTACTCCTATGAGACTGATAAGGCATGAGACTAAGTGATCAACACCAGCCCCAGTCATGGTCTCCACTCTACCAGTGTTAAGGAGGGGGCTGAACAGCACCAAAGAAAGGGCCTTCTCTAGATCTTGTTTATGTTTCACTGTAATTCATGCTTCCTAACTGTTGAGGTCCTTAACTTAGGTCTTATGTAGCTTCAGACACATATTGATGTTTTTAATTACCCAATATTTATGCACAGCATCACAGTTCTTGCTTGTAAAGCATATACCGTATGCTAGCATCAGATTCTGAATTATAACTGTAATGTCGTACTCCACCATCTGCTTCAACCTAACTGCCAGAGAATTCTTATGAAAACTGAAGTTGCCAAACACTTGCAGAGTTTTACTAACACCTTAAAAATAATGCTATCAATCAACTATTATGCCAGTTTTGTGGAGGAAGGCTTTGAGATAAAGAAGGATAATCAGGGTGACTCTCTGCTGCCAGTCTGTACTGTGCATCTTTTCACTGCCCCTCCTTGACCGTCCTCTGCTGATGGCCATGGGAGAAGAAAACACTGGGCTCCTCATTCACAGTGGCTCGTGCCCATTCAAAGCTGGTTTTGTTGATGATAATGTCTTTAGAACTGTGTTCCCTATCCATCATGAGGGGCATCCCTGATACCAGGGCATTGTGGTGGGCATGGGCCAAAAGGACTCCTCTGTGGCTGAAGAGGCCAGAGCAAGAGGTTTATCTTCACCCTGAAGTACCCGTCAAACACTTCCTTGTGAACAACTGGGTTGACATAGAGGAGATCTGGTACCACACCTATGAATTGCTCATGGTCCACAGGGAGCACCCAGTGTTTCTGATCAAGGGCCTCTTGAACCCCAAGGCTAACAGAAGATGAGGCAGATAATTATTTGAAACTTTAAACACCCTAGCCATGTAAGAGGCCATTTGAGTGGTGCTGTCTCTGTATGCCCCTACACTACTGACATTGTTGGGAACTCTGGTAACATCGTTTACATGGACAGTGTCCTTCCACACACCACCTTGTATCTGGACCTAGCATGTAGGTAACTGACAAACTGCTTCCTCAAGTTCCTGACTGAGCGGGGCTACAGCCTCACAGCACAGATGAGCCAGAGATTGGTGGCAAGCATTAAAGAGAAGCAGAGCAATGGTTGCTGAGGGAGGAAGGATAAGACACATTGTTTTTTGAGGATGTGTCTCCTTTTCGATGTTCCAATAGGTGGCCTCACACTTATGCAAATGTGGACAGCATTAACTGGAATTAATACTTTATCAAAATAAGAAAATATATGCTGTTAGGAAGAGGAAATAATATGGAGATAATATGGGATAATAGAAGGAAATTGTGGGTGGGTAGGATCTTATTTTGTTATATATATCACATATACATATGTGTAGATATATAATATATGTGTAATTCTTGAGAATAAAGAAAATAATAATTTGGAAAAATATTCTGTCATGTTCTTTATGTCTTTGAACCAAAGATATATTTAGATAAAATAAATGAAATGACCTGTCAGTAACTCTGTTCATGTATGACAAGGTTAATCAGTATTCCATAAATTATTTGAAAATGTTTTGGGACAAGGCTCATGGGAGCTAAGTGTCTACAGGCCTCAGGAAAGCATCATGCATGCTAAGCATCATGGGAGAAGATGGTCTGGTTGTACACCGTCTCCTTGCTCGGGTATGGCTCACTTTCCATGGTCTCTTCGTGTTGGACTGACTGAATAAAAATTCCGAGATAAAATGTGTAGTAGGGAGTATAACCATGCAATAGCCTGGAATTAAGCCAGGGGAAAAGACTGCTTCTTAGGAAGTACTCCTTCTTAGATTATACTGAGATGGGCTTCAGAGTAATTGGCATAAGACATTGTGTATCAGCCCTTGGAGGCAGTGTGGGGACAGATAGCATGACAGATAGAAAGGGCTGGTCACCAAGATTCACACAGAGCACAGGAACACAAAAGACAAATTTGCGAAAAACAAGAGCAATTAATGTATGCAAAGGGGATTCTGAAATTAACTCCCTGTGGAAGATCAAAGCAAAGAAGCCATTTTAAAATAACCTAGAGCAATGGTTACTGAACCCCCGAACAATAGAAATGATTACATACATTGAAACACAACATAAGAGAACACTCCAAGTATAGATACAGTCTAAAACACAATCAAACAGCTGTAAATTTTCAAACTATAAAATAAGATTATTTTGAAAAATTTAACTAAGACATGAAAAGCCATAGCTAGGAATGATTCAAGCATAAGTTACTGGATTGGATTATGGTATTGAGAAATAATGCTGGAAAGATGGCTTTCTGGTAAAGAGAATGTACTGTTCTTGCAGAGAACCTGAGGTTGGCTGCAAGATCACAGCCATCTGTAACTGTAGCTTAAGGGGATCCTATATCCCCTTCTGGCCTTTTCTGACACTACATCCTTGTGCCTATACCCACACAGATAAACACACATCATTTGGTTAAAAAGAAATAAAGTCCCTGCAATATATATGAATACATTTGCACACTTATATCCAAGCAAAGTGTCATATCTGTTCAGACAGATTTACCTCATGAGCTATTTCTATTAATAGTCAAATTTCTGATGAGTTTATATGGTGATACCAAGTCCAAGGTACTGGACAGAGAAAGAAGTCAATGACTAAGTTATGGGATGACATCATTTTGGAAAACACAAACTGTGGTTCCTAAAGTATAACTTAGAATAGATAAGGGACCATCGTAAAGTTTGACATCGGTTTGGGTGATACTTACTGTGAGAGAGCAGATTTACTTAACAAACATTAACCATCCATATTCGCTGGCTCCTGCAGTTCTCAAGGAAGAAATCCATTGCTGTGTGTACAGCTGTGTATCTTTGCCTCAGTATGTAAAATAACACTTTCTGCTACAAATTGCTTTTACTAGGAAAATAATTCTTGAGTTGACCCACAATTAGTTAACTAAAAAATATTTTCATTGTGATTTTTGTAGTTATATGGTAGTTCTGTACTGTATGCTGGGAATTTAGTGACATGACTTTTATTCTCCATGTTAATGTCATCTGTAAATTAAGTCATGTGAGCCTCATTAGTATTCCATTCTCTGGTTAAAAAAAATCTGAATTTTCATGAAGCAACTGTCAGGAGAAAAGAGACATCACCCGTCCTCTGTAAACCTTTCTGAAAATGAATCAGCTCTGTCTATGATCCCCCAGGCAAGATGTCATTGTCATGGCTCCATTCATCCTTTAAAGGCTGTGATAACGGCAGCAGCATACAGAGGTGGGGTGTTGCTTTCTGGAGGATATGGATGTCACCGTTAATCTGATGATCTGCTCATATACGTGTTTTACATTGCTGTTCTGAAGATCATCACAGCACATTCTTACATCCACCACTGGAGAAGGTTTCTGATGTAAGTGCCCAGTGTGTGATGTGGGAATTGGACGGGCTCACATTTCGGCCTAGTCTTCTTTTCATGCATCTATCTGTTTTAGATGTTTTTAACCAGAAATGCTGGGCTTATGTGACTTTTATATACAAACTCAAAAGTTGAAGCTGTGAATTCTCACTATTGTTGACACATATTTTGCTCCAAAGAATGAAACTAAACTTTTATGTTAGTGTTCTTTTAGTAGATCTTAGTAGATTAGTAAAATCTTCAGTAGATTTTAGTAGATCTCCCGTGATACCTTTGGGTTAATACTAAATAACAAATAGTTATTAGATTATTCAACATCTGTCTTAGATTAAACAAATAATTACCCACCTCTAATATGGGTTTTCTGTAATAGGTAAGAAATTGAAAGTTTTGCTATGGATTGCAGATGATGCAGGAAGGGCAGAGTACACATAGTTTAACTAAAGGAAGTCAGCCTAACCAGTTAATCTGAGATAAGTGAGGAGTGGCCTGTGTTAAATGTTTTCTAAATGTACGTAGGGAAAGAGCCTAGCTTTGTTTCTCCTGTGTGTGTGTGTGTCCATATGCACGGAGATGCAGGTGTGTAAGCACACTTACGTGGAGCCACTGTCATTTACCTGTTTTTTTTTCTTCCTTTGAGTCCCTTTCTTTGTGTCCTGAAGGTAGTTAAAGAGCTAAGAAATCCGTTCATCTCTGCCTCCTTGTCATTGGGATATCAAGCATTTGCTATGCCTAGCATTTTTCAGATGGGCTCTAGGTGTGAAATTCGGTCCTTAAGTGCCAGACAAGTACTTAACTGACTGAGCCATTTCAGGAGTATTGCTTCATTTTCTCAACATGGACCTTTGTGAGTTTGAGGCCAGCCTGGTCTACAAAAGCTAGGTCCAGGATAGGCTCGAGAGCTGTAGCAAAACCCTGCCTCGAAAAATTAAGAAAGTAAAAAACAAACAAAAAAAAGTAAATTACATTAGAGGAGTCTTATGGGATTTCAACCTGTTTAGTCAATGACTTTGGGGGCATCAAGCTTTAGGGTGTGTTTTATCTGCCTATGACACCTTAAAAATTGAGGGAGGCCAAGCGGTGGTGGTGCATGCCTTAATTCCAGCACTCGAGGCAGAGGCAAGTGAATCTCTGTGAGTTCAAGGGCAGCCTGGTGACAGAGCTAGTTCCAGGACAGGCCTCAAAGCTACAGAGAAACCTTATCTCAAAAAACCAACCAAACCAAATCAAACCAAACAAACAAACTGAGGGTCCTGCTCTCTCTCTTATAATTTATTTTTTAAAACAATCTTTTCTCATTTTACATACCAATCTCAGTTCCCACTCCCTACCCTCTTCCTGCTCCCTCTGCCTTCCCCAACAACACCCCAATGCACTCCTCAGAGAGGGTAAGGCTTCCCATAATAAGTCAACAAAGTCTGGCACATCTCTTTGAGGCAGGACCAAGGCCCTTCCCACTGTATCTGGACTGAGCAAGGTATCCCTTCATGGAGAATGTGCTTCAAAAAGCCAGTTCATGCACTAGGGATAAATCTTGACCCCACTTCCAGCGGCCCCACACACTGCCCCAGCCACTGTCATCCACATGCAGAGGGCCTAGTTTGGTCCTATGCAGGTTCCCCACTGTCAGTCCAGAATCAGTGAGCTCCCACTCGCTCAGGTCAGCTTTTACTGTGGGTGTCTGCATCACCATCTTGACCCCTTTGCTTATATTCTTGCTCTCTCCTCTCTCGGACTGGACTCTGGGAGCTCTGTGCAGTGCTTAGCTGTGTATGTCTGCAGCTGCTTCTATAGGTGGCTGGATGAAGGGTCCATGATGACAGTTCAGATAGTTATCGCTCTCTCTTGCTCTTGTGCTCTCTTTGGTGGTTAGGGCGGAGCAGGTAGAGGAGAGAAAGCTTGTGGTTGGTGTTCAGAATGACTGGATGAAGGCAGCTGGGTCAGCGGCGGCATCTAATTGGTTCTGTATCAGTGAGCGTTTGTCCCTATCGTATACCTAAATAAATTCTTGAGATGGTTTTAACAGACTCTTGTGGTTTCGTGTAACAGAGTCTACATGGTGCATTTCCCAAATGGGCAAGGCAGGACAGCCCCACCGATGCCCCTCCTGAGGGAACGGATTTCACAGATGTCTGACAGTGTCATTTTTAAATCATCTTAGGACCGAGCTCTACGTGTAATTATTTTCTACATTTTAGCAGGACCGTGCATAGCATTCTAATTTTAAGCTTCATTTATTTCTCATCTATTGCTTTTCTCGATGCTTCCAACAGGGAACCTTTGATTTACCACTGCCCTGTGCATGTGTGAATATTATGAAGCATAGGTCAGATTCGGAGTGTTACTTAAAACGTTCTCTTGTGCATGAATGAGCAGGCATTAGAATGAGTGAGCAGTGCAGAAACTACTCGGAGAAGAGGAATAACTTTTACATGAATAAACTCAATGAATTCTCAACAGCTGCCCTGCTGAGTGATCAGATGCAATGGGATTGCTAAATGTTAAATAAAACATCTGCCCTCGGATCATCGCATTGAAGTTCAAATAAAATATTACGATAGAAATCTAAAGTTCTTATAAAACGGGTATAATTTCTCAACTAAATGGGTTTTAAGAGCCTCGTTATTATTGTTTTCTTTTAAAATTATGTCCATGTTTAACATCGAAGTCCTTTTAATAATACAAAAGGTGTTTGATGGGGTAGGTAGTATTTATAAGATTATTTAGTTTCACATTCTCTTTAATATTAATATGAGGCATGTTTATCCTCTAAGTGTACGTGGATATATATCTGCTAAATATTTTGTGGACTGAGGCACCTAGCAGGCATCCTTGATACCTCTCTTTTCCTTCTGGCCCTGGCATGTAATCAATCACTCAAGCCATAGTGGTGTCTCATAAATATTCCTCGGGTTCAGCCATTTATTTCCATTTCCGTTTACAATATCTTTCTACAAGCCACACTTATTTCTCTCCAGAACCACTGGAAGTCTCTAGACTAATTGCTGACGTGGTGAAAAATGACCTTCCTGGCAAATGGGCTGTGATGGGGAAGCTTAGAACTGAATATAAATCCAGCTTGTAAAACATCACTGTGGAGCCACAAAAGAGATAAATTTGACCAAATCAGGACATGGGAGAGATACTCAGCACATGCTTCTAAAAAAATCGCCAGATATTAATAAGATCTCAGAATAAACCAGCCTGGCAGAAAATGTGGCCTTTGGTTGCGGATTCTAAAGTGAGGATCACTGATGATGGAAAAGCATCCCTTAGTTTGCAAACGATGGAGGAAACCTACCAAGATGTGTGAGTGACTGCACCCCAAACCCTTTGAGACATTTTCCTTCACAATCCACAGCAGTAGACTCTTGACTTTTCTGGCTGCTTTCAGCCCCATGTCACCATGGTAGACCATGAAAACTTTCTTTATTGGGGCTTAGGAAGTCTAGCTTGCTAGGAATCTCAGTGTTGTGCACCATAGCCCTTGTCTTGGTGATGGTGATGGCTGAGTCTATACGAATTTGACTAGGTTCAGATATTCGCTTAAAACAGGGACTATGCCTATGATAGCATTTACAGTTTTGAGTTAATAGATTTTGCAATGAAAACTCAGCCTTACTAGTGTGGGGTTTTGTCTTCTAGTCCACTGAAGGTTTCAACAGAAGAAAAATGGGGAGCGAGAGGTGGGTTTTCCCTTCCACTGCTCTGAGCTAAGACATCTATCTTGTTATGAGCTTTGGTATCAGAGATGAAGGTGCTTAGGCCTTGAGGACTTGGCACTTAAATTAATGAAGCTGTCATTACCCAGGTCGGTAGGCCTTCAACCTAGGACTGAGTGGCATGACCATCATCCAGATTCTCCAGCATGGAGAGGCTACTCCACTGGCTTTGTGTGTCTAGACAATTGCATGAGTAAATTCCCACAATCTCAGCCTACTCAACATCCTCTTTACCTCATAAATATATATTATATATTATAATATATACATTATATACCCTCTCTCCCCTCACATATCATTGGTTCTATTTCTCTGAAGAACCTTAATACAATAATGCTTTGCATATATTAGAATATACCCACCTTTGGTTTTGATGCCACCATGAGTGTGATTGAGCTAACTATGAAGACACAAGAGAAACAGCAGTTAATGATCATTGAGCATCAAATGGAGAGCACATTCAACTGCAGGGACTTTGTAGGCTTATTGCTAGTTGATAGTTGCAAAGATCCTACAAGACAGAGAGTACAGCCAATGTTATACAGATACAAGCAAACAGACAAAACTCACCTAAGCTACAGATTTGCATTACAAAGTAGTTTATCTTTGTTCTTAGCAAAAGTAATCGTACATAACATCCCTATGAAGACAGAGTGTCTTACAGTCCTAACCTTGTGTCATGCCCAAGACAAGGTTTCATTTAGCCCAGGGTGGCCTCAGACTTGGTATGTACTTATATTAGTTAGTTGCGGTGGTAAAATATGAGGACCAAAAGCAATGTGGGAAGAAAAGAGCTTATTTCATCTTAGAGCTTTCAGTCTATCATCTGGAAAATCAGGGGAGGAACACAGGCCATGAAAACTTGGAGGCTGGAACTGGGGCACGGAGGAATGCTGATGCCCACTATGCTCCTCGTAGATTGCTCAGCCTGTTTTCTCAAACAACCCTGATTTCTTAGTACTTGTAAAAGGATAGCAGCACCCCGACTGAGGTAAGCCTTCCTGCATCAATCATTAATCAAGATAATGCCCATTGGACTTGCTTTCCAGCCAACTTAGTTGGGACATTTTCTCAGTTAAGCTTCCTTCCACTCAAAGGTTCCTTGCTTGTGTCAAACTGGCAAACACGAAACAGACTAAAAATGTTCAGGGTAGTACCCACAGATGACCTTGGACTTCTGATCCCCTAGCCTCCAACTGGAATGACAGGTGTCAGCCACCACGATTTGCTTGTGTGCTGCTGGAAACCAAACACAGTTCTTTGCGCATGCTGTGCAATGACTCCTCAAACTGAGCTAAATCCTTGGCCCAGTAATCTGTTTATCCGTGTGTTCTGCACGTGGCAGAGAGGCAGAAGGATAAAGGAACATAGAACACATAAGAACATGCTAGCCATTTAGTCACTCTCTGAAAACACTGATTTATTGGGAGTTTGTAGAATCATTTATTAGTCATACTTCCTTTGCGAGTAAATGAATTAGAAGGCATTGCGTGCACACACTTGTCTCCGTGTAATAGTTGGAAGGCATTGCGTGCCCACACTTGTCTCCGTGTAATAATTGAAAGGCATTGAGTGCCCACTTTTGTCTCTGTGTAGTAATTGGAAGGCATTGAGTGCCCACTTTTGTCTCTGTGTAGTAACTGGAAGGCACTGAGTGCACACTTTTGTCTCTGTGTAGTAATTGGAAGGCACTGAGTGCCCACTTTTGTCTCTGTGTAGTAACTGGAAGGCAGTGAGTGCGCACTTTTGTCTCTGTGTAGTAACTGGAAGGCACTGAGTGCCCACTTTTGTCTCTGTGTAGTAACTGGAAGGCATTGAGTGCCCACTTTTGTCTCTGTGTAATACATAGATGCCCAAGTAACCACCACAAAGAAGCTTTCTCAGACATTTGCAGTGTTTGCGAATAGTTATCTCTAGATTTTAATATCTACAGCATGGATTGGATGAGGTTTCCTATGTAAACAGCATAGTCTATGTCCTCATTTCTTCTCCCCCCCTATCTCTAATAAATTTTAAAATAAACTCATAATCAGCTAAAGCAATCTTTTGTGTCACTTTTTGTTGTTTTTTACCATTTTGCCCAACAATAGTGTGAAAGTTGTATTTCTTGAATATTCTTTTTCCTTAAAAATGTGTAGGCTGGTTATCACCTTGCATGTACTTATGTTATTGTATGTGCAAGTCAGTTGCCACCTTGCATGTACTTATGTTATTCTATGTGCAGTGTGTTTTCAAGGATCCCTATTAAACTACAAATTACTAACTTGCTGTGCATTCCAGGGAGATCTGTGTGAAAAGCAAGCAGAAAAATAAAACATTTTATAATTGGATTGTCTCCCTGCATAAATAAAAGTTTTTATAAATGGATTCTTCCCCCGTGTCTGTGCCACATTCTGTCGGCGACCTAGATATTGAACATTTTCACATATTTCAGTGCTGAATAAAAACCATCACTAGATGGATGAATGTGAAACTAACAAAATGGTATAAGCTCAGTACATTGGCAAAATATATGATGAGAGTCAGACCTTGTCCTTTGGTGTATAGATGCCCATACCCCAAGCATGTGGTCCTTCATAGATGCAAGGCTATTGCTTGGGGATCAGGCCTTCCCACTGCAGAGAGCTAATTTATTTTCCCCTGTCCAGAATGGAGTCATTTTCATTTGTACATCATCAGCACATTCTTTAAAGTTCTCATGGTGAATTTTATAGAGCCAATGCAGAAGAATTTAATTTAATTCTGAGTTCCCAGGTAGCTTAGCAGTACTTGCAAAGGTTTTTCTATTATTATTTTATTTTCCAAAATGCAGTGCTATTTCAAAATAAGAATTACACTAAACACAAGCCTCTTCCAAAAGAAATAGATGAATGAGAAGAATATAAAGTAGAAAATAGAAAACCATCATGGCTTTTTTCAGCAATTCTGAGAAAACATAAGGTGTTTATCAATTTTTTATAAGTAGTTATATAAATTTCAGATATTAATCTTATAGATTTTGTAGGTAATAAGTTTAAATTATTTTTATCTTTTTCTTTTATTGAAGCAATTGTATCTATTCTGTATTTATCTACTATCTATCTATCTGTCATCAATATATCTCTATCTTTTTATCTATCTGTCATTTTTTTCAAAGGATAGGAATTTATTTTTAACCTGTTTTTAAGTCTTAACATTATCAGCATGTGAAGTCAGCAAAAATAGCAAGTCAAGAATACGAATCTTCTAAAAAAAAAAAAAAGCCAAAGAAAGGAAATGGAGGTGTAGAGAGAGGAAGCAAGGGGGATGGGGAGAAAGACAGACAGAGAGACTGCAAATATAAGACTACCCCTTACTGATGAGAGCAAATATTTCCTCTTTTTGAGGTAAAGAACAATACTATGTACATTAATCCTCAAGACGAAGTGTAAAACATTATGTCTGTCTCAGAAACTGTAGATGAGGGAAGATTAAGGCGCTTTTCCTTCGCAGAGTCATAGGTAGCCAATCATATTGTAAAGATGAAAGATCAGTAACAGACTTCATTGCTTTCTATGCTGTGGTTTGATCTCAGCAAGGTTTGGACAGTGCAGATATGAAAAACGAGTAATTTGGAGTTGGTTGGTGTGTTGTCTGTGGAAGGTGACATCTGAGAGACAAAGGCTCACTGGGAAAGGAATTGGAATCCCTACCCACTGAGTTCATAAAATGTAGAGACCCTCAGGCTTGGGGAGGTACAGTAAAGGAAAAATGTGAGCTGTCTTCCAAGATGACATCGAGGGCCATAGATCTCTGGTTCAGGGGACAGACCCATAGCCCAAAGAAGGCAACCAAGTCAGAGATGGTAACTATGATATGTTACCTCATAAAATACCATGTTAAGACTGTTAAGTAAGGGTTGGGTATGCAGTTTGAAATGACATTTTTTAAATACCAACACGGATTTAATTTAATCCTGTGTTCTTAAAGTAGACTTTTGAGCAGAAAGACTAATCAGACAGAGCTTTGGGATATGGGGGTAGGGAAGGATTATAGCTTCTTGGTTCTCTTAAATGTAGAGAAGGGGACCCATGGACCAAGGACTGTGGTAGTCTTTTGAAAGAGAAAATTGAGCTCAGCCAAGAGACAGCATGAAAACAGGAACTGAACTCTGCAAAGAGCCAGGATGAACCAGAAATGGACTGCCTTGTGTGGCCTCTCAAAAGGAATGTAGTTTTCTTGGAATCTTGGTGCATAAATTTCTGATCTACAAGGTTAGAAATCTGTGTTGGCTTGGTTTTCTATTTTAAATGTCAAATTCATGAGTTTTATTTTTGTTTTTCATGGCAATTTTAGAAAAATAATAGCGCAGGTTGGTAGCTATTTCATTCTGGGGAGAAAAGACAAGGTGGAAAAAATCAGCTAAGGTCACTTTACACCTGGCGCAGCAGATATCTACCTAATTGCCAAATAAATCATTATGAAGATGGATAGGTCATTTGGATGTAGGCTGGTCCTGTGACAACACTAATATCCACCTATTAATTCTTTAGCTTCCTCACACGGAGAGTGGAGTTTTCACACCACATGGAGAGATTCTCATTTGAATACATTTAGAAAACTATTGGCAGCTTTTTTATCTACAAGGTGCCTGCATGCACCCATGTGTGAGTGTATTTATGGAGGCCAGAGTGGGATGGTAGTATCTTCCTGGATTGTTCTCTACTTTCCCCTTTGAGACAGACTCATTCAGTCAACTTTGAGTTCACAGGTTGGGTAGTGTGGTTGCCAGCAAGCTCTATAGATCTGTCTCACTTTTCCTAGCCCCGAGGTTACAGACTCATATGACCATACCTGAATTTTTATGTGGATATTGGACATTGCAACTGAGGTCCCCATGTGTGTATAGCAGGCAGTTTACCCACTGAGCCATATACCTGACTCCTCTGTTTTTTAATGTACTGCGGGTTATATTGTTTTTTTTATTTTATTACATTTTTGGCAGGAATTAGGCCAAGAAAACTTACTATGTTGAAGGGAGACAGAGAATGCTTACACGGTAAAGTTTAAAATGTTTCGCTGGCCTTGTGCAGTCTTCATTTCATAAGAGTCAAGCAATATCTGGACCAAGGGCAATTTATCAAAGACTTTTACAAGTATTACAATTATAGTGTCCTCAATCACCAGTTATCTCCTGTGCTTCTGGCAATAATACACTTTCTGTGGGCAGATAGTAGCAGGGGGCAGGGTATCACCTCTAAAGAAAAATAGGGCTACTTTGTGATCCCAGCTGCTGCTTTAAGAGGTCCGTAGGCTCTTTTGTATTTGATAGCATTCGAGATTTCCCACAAATGAAAATAGACTGAGCTCTGCTGAAAACTCAGCCTTCTAGTACAGATCTCAAAGTGATAATGCAGGGTTGAAGAGAGGCTTCTGTGGTTAACAATGGAGTTCAGTTCCCAGCATTCATATGGTGGCTCACAAAACCTGTACCTTCAGCTCCAGGGCACCCACTGTCCTATTCTGGCTGCCATGGGCACCTGCATTTGTGTGTACATGGCCCCAACTCAGCACATACACATACAGAAAAAAATTGAAAGAATCTTTTAAAACGGTATTGTATATATACTTTAATTTTTATGACCTCAGCTTTCTCCAAAGAAGGCGATTTTCCGATCAGTGTCATGAAGGTGATTTAACTCCTATCATCTACCTACCTAATCTGGTCACACAAAAAGAGGACGATTGTGGAAATACAAGATAAAACCAAGATTTGAAAGGTTTGGCAGTCTAATAGATTAACATTTTATGATTCGTAAGTGCTATAGGTTTAAGGCATCCATTTAGTTCATTCCGTTGATGAGTTTTAGTCAAAGAGTAATTGCTTATTACGGGGAAAACCTATTATTTGGCCGTAAAACTTAATAACTCAAAATAGCATTCTACACTATGACCTTTTATGATAATTTGATTTCAGCGAAACTACCTAGCTATTGTTTTGAAGTAACCTTGTTAGCCAGTCTTTGTAACTAAGCTATTATTACCTTGGAACTGAGGCCGACTTAAGGCAAGGTCCTCCCGTATACAATTATTATTGGAGCTATGATGCTAATTGAATGGTTCTCCCCAGTGTTCCCTGTGTTAGAGGCTTTGTTTCCTGTGGTATTATTGAAAGACAGAGAAATCTTTAGATGTGTCCTAACAGTAGGTCTCTGTGCCACCAAGGCGCTTAAGCCCTTAGAGTGTTCTTTGGACCCTGCTCACTTCTTTCTCTTTTCTTAGCTCTCTGTTTATCCGATGAGTGGTTTTTTTTTTTCCACCAAGCACTCACACCATAATGCGTAGTTATAGAAGAAACAATAACGCAATATAATAATCATAGACTAAAATCTGAAAAACTATGAGCCCACACAACTTTTTATTTCTGTACTCTGATTACGACTGGGCCACTCTGAACTCTCCTGGGCTTTACTGAGGATCATTAAAATTGTGTGGAAAGTAAACTCTCAAATAGCAGGAATGTCAGATGCAAAAGTTAGTGGCTCCTAATTATCCCTATAGCCCCAGCATTTAGTATGGTGGGCAAGAGGTTCCTGAATGTGAGCTATTCTGGGCTACACAGTATCTATCTCAAGAAAAGAAAATGCTCGGACTGGTGAGATAGAGAAGTCAGTAAAGTGTTTGACTTGTTGTGTTCAAACCCTAGAACTTATGTGAAAAAGACAGGCATGGTGGTCTATACTTGCAATCTTAGCATGGGCACGTAAAGAAGGGTGATCCCTTATGTTCTTTGGCTTACATACACACACACACACACACACACACACACACACACACACACCGTGCAATTGCATCTATATGAACATGCAAATATATATGAAGAAATAGATACTCATCAATATGTCTAAAAGACATGTGTGTACACCCCAGTATCCTTTTCACTATTTAGCTATTCAGATGTCTACACTCTGTAATAACCATAAGGAGCAAATCTGATCTTGCAATTCTGTGAAAAGTACCATTTACATTGTGCTAGGAAGAGAGAATGAAGATGTGAGAGAAAAATAAAAGTGTGAGGGACTTGGGGAGATCACAGAGAACATTCTGCTCAGGGACTGCAACATTGGGGTTTTGGGGTATCAAATATCTCATGGGGGTGGGTACAGCGATACAATAATTAACCAAGCCAGCTCAATAGAAAAAG
>JAQHUG010000050.1:3885762-3902789 GCA_028555095.1 Dicrostonyx torquatus | reverse complement strand
TATACATAGATCTAATCTACATGGGAAGTAGAAAAAGACAAGATCTTCTGAGTAAATTGGGAGCATGGGGATCTTGGGAGAGGGTTGAAGGGGAGGGGAGAGGCAGGGAGGGGAGCAGAAAAAGATGTAAAGCTCAATAGAAATCAACAAAAAAAATTTCTTTCCTCTAGCGAGGAAGGAATGTTCCACAAATTTTAAGTAATATGAGTTAAGGTATGACTTTCTATGGAACCATAATTTCCTAAGACTTTGAAAGAAAATCAAAGAATAATTAACACTTAAAGTTCAAGGCATAAAAATACTGATGTATTAATATCCAGTATGAGCTTAATCTGAGGAAAAGAACAAGAGAAAATATCGTATTTCCAAAAAGTATGAGGGTTCACTGGGAATTTATTGCATTCACAGGTTAGTAAGAATGTTACAACCCTAGAAATCAGGGGTGTTTGCCCAACAGAATTTATAAGGACATTCTACACAGATGATCAAGATTCAAAACATGAACCAAGCTAATACTATGACTTAGTACTGTGAATGGCTGCTGTTGAGTGTAATTCATGTTGTATACAGCTTAAAATATAAGTCATTAGCCTGCAGATGGTTTCTCCACCCATTGCTCACTGTGAGATACAAACAAAAAAGTTTCTACAAGAACATAAATGCTAAAGCCAGACAGAAGAAATCCGCTCATGTTCTAAAACATGAACCCAATTTAAAATACTTATATGTATGGGGACCAGTGCAGGAAAATGTGTGCTGTAAAATTCTTGTTCTAAAGACCCCCGCTGAGATTTACAAAACTGTTTACTTTCCTTCCAGTCAAGGGAAAAACTATAGAAATTCACCTTTTTTTTTATACAACTCAATCTTTGTGTTTCTGGAGCTGGCTTAAAGATAAAGTATCACAAACGATTACATAGAGGTTAAATTGTGCAATGAATTATTAGACGTTGAATTTTGATAGAAATATAATTTCATCCGAATACTCTTCACTGCTAATAGTATTGCTCTGAGCAAGCGAGGACGGAGAGCCAGATTTGGGTTTTAACAAGGAGGATTTCATTGAGAAACATGCAGTGGGAATTGGTATATTAGGTAAAACTCAGACACTCCTTATGTTCCTAACAGATCTTACTTCAAAATTTCAATTTTGCCTAATGTGTATCCTTTAAATAATAAAGATGGGATATATCAATATGTCTGTCCCTAATGAACTCGACCACAGTAGAGCATGATACAAGGGTCCTGTTCTTAATGGATGTAATGCAAACATTGCAACGTGCATCAGAGTAGCTCAAGGGTGAGGGATCAAATCTTTGGGATTCACAAGTCAGCTGCTCAAATTCAGTAAAAACAAACAAACCAAACTAGTTGCTTGTACTTGTTTGCAGTCCAAACTTATTATTTGTTTAGGCTTGTCCTGTTGCCACCATTTATTTCATGCCCACGGGGGATAAAACAGAACAAAGGGAGGGCAGTAAGTACATGAAGTGTAGAAGCTGTTCTCCACAGGCCCCTATTGTCTCAGAGAAATTTCACTGTTATTTTCAACTTTGCCTTTTGAAAGTCTGTTATAAACATTCCCAGAGGTGGATCTAGCCAGCAGATGTCATTTGACAATCAACTAAGAACCCTGTGTCCTCTAACAGCTTCTGTACCAGTATCCAGGCAGGTCTTGAAACACAGCTACTTGAGGATCTCAGGTCTGTCAATCTGTCCTATGCACATTATCACATGACAGTTGGCTTCAGCTTTTTCTTAGGGCATCAACAGCTGATAGTGGGGGTGGTGGTGGAGGAGATGTCAATAGGCTCATTTCTATAAGCAGTGTCCATAATAGGATGCCGATTTCCAGTGCTGTGCTGTTTAGGAATTCTGTGACTTACTGCTGAGAATTCCATACGGTCCTCTAGGTTGTTGTGCAGACATCAGGTGTGCAGCTCTGAGTACTTGCCTGATTTATCTCAGGAAAGGAAAGGGAAGCGTGCTACTGATGCTAATAGTCTCCAAAGTAAGAACTCTTCTATAAGAAAGGGACACACTCAGCAGCAGAGAGTGGGTTCCTGGGGAGCATAGGTACAATGCGGGGCTGTTGCCATGGTGAGCAGGAGAAAGTCATCAAACCAATCAGATAGATCTACAGCTATCGTTCTTGTGAATGCTGGAGCTAATGTTTGTAATTTTCCATTCCAACGTATATTCTGGGGAATGAGGACAGAGGTCTGAGTCTGAACACTTGTGTGGCGTCACTGTATTTACTGGGAATTAAAGAAAGTGGTAGCATTGGCATGCACAAGGCTCCTCTTTATGAGATTTTTCATCTTATCAATGTGGGTCTGGGAGATGATCAGTGCCTACCTTTTGCCTCAGCTACAAGGGTCAAGATCTTAAATTTAGTACTGCATCATATTTTATATTATTTATTTATTTATTTATTTATGGGGAAGAGAGAGAGAGAGAGAGAGAGAGAGAGAGAGAGAGAGAGAGAGAGAGATTAGGTGAATTATACCACCACATGTGTCCCTTTGGAATATAATTCTCTCCTTCTATCATGTTGAGACACAGTTTCTCTTGTTCCTTAAGCTGTTATGCTGTGTCTTTCTTCCTGGTTGCTCCTTGAGCTTCCAGACATTTCTTATGTCTGCCTCCCATCTTGCCATAGGAGCACTGAAATTACAGGTATGCACCATCACATACAGATTTTATGTGGGTTCTGGGGCTCAAACTCAGGTTGTCAGATTTTTCAGGGCCACCTGTCTCCCAGCGCTCAGTACTGTCTTTACCGATGGCAACAGTATTCAGGAGCAGAGGATGGAACGGAGCTAATGAGAGTTTCTAAGGTGTGTTGAGACAGTGTCAACCAGGATAAGCTTCCTTTCACTGGAGTTGTTAATCTGGTAGCCGAGCCTGATCTTCGCTGTGGGCAGGCATTCTGGGCCAATACAAGTAGCATAAGCAGAGCACTTGCCATCCTGGGAGGGAGACAGTAAATAAAAAAGATAACACTGATAAGGATATTCGGTCCTGTGGATCCAGCTGAGCACCGACATGTCAACATGTCTGAGCTGCCGTACTCTCGTTTATGAGCTCAAGTTGAGTGGATAGTCAGTGATGCCAAGGAAATAGAATTTATTTTAAAGATTCCATAAGTTCTACACGGTTTGGCCTCAGTTAGCATCCTGTGTTCAACTCCTATTTCCCACCTTGTCTGAAATTACTTTGATAACAATGTTCTTTCCTCTACCTCTGCTGATCTTTGTTGTCTCGTAAGAAAGTAAGAAAGTAGAACACCTCCACCAAATGCAGGTGCAAAGGCTCCCCCACTGCCTGAGCTTCTTCATGGAGCCTTTGGGGCGCTCTACATTTTATGTCTCATTCTTCTAAGCTTCTCCTGAGTTTGGGTTTCTGGGCTCTTTTTCTCACTTCACATGAGTTTACAACCGGCCAGTCATTCAGTATTTTTTATTTTATTCGAATCCTATTTGCTCAAACACTGCAAAATACCTAGAATCAGTACAGTAGATAGATACCTAAGCATTATATGTTAAAATACATAATAAGTACATATTACAGAATATCCATATCCTTATTCATTTGCCTCTGTCTCTTCCTCCAGTGTTGAAAATAGAGTTTAGTGTATAAAGTGACCCAAATGAATACTTGATGAAGTAATTGCATGAATGAACCACTGATATAGTCAAGTTTGACTTTAGTAAGAAACAAATTCTCTGCATATTAGTACCTATATTTACAAAACATCAATAGTGATATTTAACACTTGTTTGTATAGTGCTGGGGTCTATTATATGTACATCTTAACAATGTTAAAAATATGACTGAAAATTTGTACAATGCTTTAATGAAAAATGTAGGAGTTATAAATGCTTGACTTCATAATCTTATGTAGAGTTAAAGCCACATATATTTGCTTCTTTAGTTGGTGTCCTATATAGTTATTTTTCTTGATTGAAATGCCAAAGATTTTAAAAAGATTCTTCAGTAGCTGGAGAGATGGTTCAGTAGTTAAGAACACCTGCTGCTTTTGCAGAGGACCTGAGTTGATCCCCAGAACCCATATTAGCAACTCACAATGCCTGTAATTCCAGTTCCAGAAGCTCCACTGTCCTCTTCTAGCCTCTGTGAGCACCTACACACATATGTGTAAAATACACTCAAATTAGTCACAATTGCACAAACATTTCAATACAAATCAATCTTTAAAAACTTAAAAATAAAAAAGTTTCTTCAAAAATCAAATAATTCTGACTTCACATTGTAGACCATTAATTCTATAAAGTTACTTTAACAAAGATTTTCAATTGATAATAAGTCTATATGAGAGTTATTCTATTTGATGACTTCTTTGTAATGTAGAAGAAATAATTGGAATAGTCCAGGAAGGCCAAAAAGCAAAGTGAATAACAATTGGGGTCTTCCTTTAGAAACCTGAATTACAGCACTCATGTTACTAAGGACACACTGAACCAAGTGACAATAAATATGCAAGCTTATTTATTGCAGTATGGTACACAACATGGAAACACAGAATCCAGGTATGTAACAGAATTATGGAGGTGTATACACATGTATACATTATGAGAACATATGATAATATGTGTAACTAGGATGTTCATAGTCAACTGGATTCATAGCAAATATCTGACATTGGCAAACACATTCAACATGCATTAGTAAGAAAAACCACATGATATCGTTAAATGAGCATTTTCTGTAAGTAAAGATTTAAGCTAGATTATAGTCATGTCTGTAATATGTCTGTGATATTGAAATTTTTACTTTCTTTTCTTTTTCTACATGGATATATGATACATAGCTTTAATGATCTTGTCATCAAAAGTATCTAGAACATTTCTTTAAAATCATTTATGGGCTTGGAAAGATGGCTCAGGGGTTAAAAACATCTGTTGTTCTTATAGAAGTCTCAGGTTCAGTTTCCAGCATACCTGGTTGTTCACAAGCATTGGTACTCCAGTTCCAGAGGAATGGATGCCTCCTTCAGACCTTTTTAAGCCCTGTACTCATGTGATATACATAGAATTCATCCAAGCAAGCAGTCATATACATAAAATAAAAGATAGTAAAAAACAGATCTTTTTAAAAGAATCTCATGTATCTCTAGATGTCAATAAAAGTTGTTTATATGTGTTTATAGATGCATACAATTATAATAAATGTAAACATTGTTGATTAACAATGAAAGCTAAGGGAAGCCCAGAATAAGGGAAGTTAGTAAACAGTTTGCCTCCATTAAATTGTCAAGTGACAAGTGAAGTCAAGTCATTATCCCCGTAGGTGTCATAGCTCCTGCCTCAAGACTCAAGAGTTTCTTCTACACTAGAAGTTATAGTTTATGATTACTCTGCCTTTAAGATATGCTCAGCACCAGAGCCTTGGGATCCTCTAAACTTAACTGAGCAGGGTAGAAGCCTTTGACAACTTTCATATCAATGACTCCAGAGGGTATATACTAAAATATTGGCAGATTTGTTTTTTAAAATTTGGAAGACACAAAATCACAGATTGAGTTCAATGGCTTGAAAGAGCTTTCAGTATCTCCAGGCCCTTATGATTTTTTATTTATTTTCAATGTGAGATATTAATTTTGAAATTTGAACCAACAGTAGTGTTTAGAAGTGGGCTTTTAAGTAGTGATTTTTATAACTACAGAGATTATATGAATTCACTGGGTACTGCTTCAGGATTGAGTCCCAAGGGCTCATAACAAGATGGAGAGGGATAAGAAAGATAGGTATGGTGTGTGTGGTCCTGTTTCTTACTGTGTGGTACTGTTGGACTCCAGTATTAAGAAGCCAGGACCAGATGTGGACCATGAATCTTGAACCACCAGAAACATAAGCCAAAATTAACCTTCCCTTTTTATAAGTAGCCTGAATAAGGTGTTTTGTTATAGAAAGGAAAAACTAATGCACAGGGTAAAATAGTTTGATGTGCATTATTCAAACCTTTGTATCATTTGTCCAGATAGTGGTTATACATTCATAGGAATGCTGTAGACACTCCAGAGATGAATAGGAAAAGGACAGTGGTTCACAAGAGAACAGACAGGCATCCAGAGATGTAAGTATAGTGTTAAAAATCAGTGATGAATTTCAGTCACAAATTAAAATGATGCTGCACCTCATTTTATGTTAATATTTTGTGGGACAATTGAGAGTGGGGAGGGAGTGAAAAGTACCCTGAGGGCTACCAAGCAAATATGTGCCCACATTTTTAGGACAAGATAAGGCAAATAATATCTGCATTTTTTCTGAGTGCAGCATGCATATTTTAGAGAAAATATTGAAGACTATGTATGATTAAAAGACAAGTATAGATGAATAATTTCCCATGAGACACTGTGCCTGTTGTTAGAGTTTTAGCCTGTAAGGAGATGAAGGACACTTATTAAACAAGAGGAAGGGTCAGTGCCATGTGTAGTATAAAATGCCAATTGTTATTTATACCGAATGAACCAAGCCCGTGTCTGATCGTATTCAGCAATACTTATTCCTCCACTGGTGAGCTAATAAAGAGCCAGGACTAACGGCTAGGATTCACAGAGTCTTGTACACTGGGCACTGGACACCTTATGTAAGCTAACCTTCTAAGAACACAGTTGGGTGCCGGGCGGTGGTGGCGCACGCCTTTAATCCCAGCACTCTGGAGGCGGAGGCAGGTGGATCTTTGTGAGTTCGAGACCAGCCTGGTCTACAAGAGCTAGTTCCAGTGCAGGCTCCAAAGTGACAGAGAAACCCTGTCTTGAAAAACCAAAAAAAAAAAAAAAAAAAAAGAACACACTTGGCCCTTTTCAGACTGTGGGTGGCAGTAGCTCCAAGAGTCGGGTTGTGAGGTTTTCTGTTGTTTGTAGAAATGTGAATTGGTACTCTTCTCTCAGATATTTCCCATCAGAGGCTATTTTTAACAGAATGAAATATTAAGTATCAATACAGTGAAGAAGTTCTCTTGACTGACTGTTAAAATTTTCTAGTCTTTTAGTGCTGGTCAGGTTCTTAGGGCTTTCTGAGTTGAGGTTTAAAACGACATGAGTCACATGAATAGCAGTTGTGCAATATGAAGATCAAGCACATTCTTCACCGATGTCGCAGCATCTCAACAGACCTCCTCTGTCTGAACCTAGTGTCTACTGGTGTGCTTTTGGAAACTGCACTTGTACTGAAATTGACGGTCTCACCTGGGAGCTGCTAAGCAACGTTGCCCTTGGCACTCGACATCCCATGTCCTTCAAATTCTCGCATGACCCTTCTCACCAATTACTGTTTCTGTCCGGTCCTCAAAGAGTAGAGAGTGTTCAAAATGGATTGTGAGGTATGGAAGCAAATAAATATGCAGAAGGGAAAAGGCAAGCGATTGCAACGAAACACATGGGATTCATAGCCTATGTGAATGGAAGGTGTCTGTTCCCCACTGCCTGGCATCTAGCTCTGGACACTGAAATTTGATAATAACATGGAACATGTATGAGTTCATCACATCCTAGAAAAAACTGTAGGTTTTGACTCCCTGCTGTTTGCTATCTTTCTTTTCATTAGGCAAAATAATAATTCTTAATCAGAAAGAAGAGTGCTCTGCCATTCTGGATTCCAAGCAGAAAATAATGTGGCCCAGAGCAGAGCCAACATTTGAAGGACACTTGGCTATGTGACTGAGGTACAAATATTTGTTGTTGTAAGCCATGCTGACTTCATTTGCTGGCTTGGCTGTGGATTCTGAATGAATGTAGACTGTGTTACTTGTCTGTCATCTAGTTTTGGAGGAACACTTATTAGCAAAGTACAACTTAGCCTATCCTGGTCTTTGAATGGTTTTAGTGTTAGAGAGACCTAAATGCTAGCCTCATCTTGGATGCAGAGGACATGTTGTGACCTCAGAAATGTCACCCATTCTTTCTCAGCATTAATTAGTCTCTCTTCAGTAAAGGTTTTATATGTTTTCTTAAGATTCCTATGAGAGCTTTATAGGCCCACCATAAAGGATAACATGTAAGATTAGATGCCCTCATTCCATACTGGCATCATTTATTTCATTTCCCAGGAATTCAAGTTTGGAATTGCTGGAGCAAACAGGTTCCAGGACATAGTAGGGGAGTGATGTACATGGATTCCCTGTTGACAGTCCTGAAATATATTCTCAGTGATAGACATGATGAGTGACACATGAACAGTCCCCAGACACATGCAAGTCAAATCTCAACTTTAAAAAGTACTTAGTTAGATAACTGTCATAAAATGTCAATAAAATAAATCATGAAATAGTCATATAAGTAGTTTATGTTAAAAAATGGTGTCTGTATAAAGGGAGAAAAGAAGCAGGGAATTGGAACTACATGTGTAATTTAAAATCAGTGACTGTCAGTAAATTCAAAGTAACACAAGACAAGACCATTTGCATCCTTTCACCTGATGACTTTTCTCGCTGTTCATCAATTCTCCGAGTTGTCCAAAATGGCCAGATCTCTAAGCTATAAGGCTTTTATCCTCCTAAAAGTCCCCAATCTTAAGACTGTCCATGCCTAAGAACACAGACTTTCTTAGCAAGCTATTTCTTGTTTTAGAAAGAAGGATTAGTGTGCTGGGCCAGATCCCTCTTCCTAAGGTTTGGGAAATTGAAAACTATTCGTTTTAGTCTTCCCCATCTCTGTGAAATGAAGTCTCAGTTGACCAGCTCTGGCTTTGAGATTTTGAACATTCTAACCCAATTCAACATTTAAGTTAGAGTGTTTTTTAAAGCACTACTTTTACTCACATACAAGATTAAAATATTAAAATTCCAGATACATATTTAAACACAAACAGAACAATATGCAAGGGAGAGTGCAAAGCATCACAAATTTGATAAAAACGAAGATACAAGAGTAAGGATACAAGTTAGCTTACCTTGATGTATTGGTACAGTTAACAGTTCTTAATTCTGGCATTCTGTTAACTAAAATTATAATTTGAACATCAAATGTTCTAATTGTAGAGTTGGATACAAGTTGAAGGGGAAGATTTTCATATTCATTTTGAAACATGCTTCGATGTTACAAGACATGTAATTCTGATCTGTTTTCATTAACTGTGTTTACACTGGTGAAACAGATGTAATGAATTACAATGTAAGCATTGGCTGCTTTATTGACTTTAAACCTTCAAAATTTCTTGGCTAAATCATATTGTAGAAGAACCATTGGAAGAAGTAATGAGCACCTCACCTCATCTTTTCTAAATACTTCCTTTTGTTAATATAAGCTCTCTGGCTGGAGGAGAAATACATTCCAGCTATAACTGTTATAAAAAACAAAGTGCTGTGCTATACCAAAAATAAAAAAAAAACCAAAAAAAACAGGAAATCAATGTTCCACACAATTTCTTCAACAGAACCTAAAGTTCATAGAGATAGAGTAAACAAAAGAAGGAAGTGGGAGAAGAAAAATTTGCAAAGTTTAAAAACAATGAAGAAACTGAGAAATAAACTAAAACGTGACAAGACCTCTCACTTATAGACTTGAAGAACAATGTCAAAGTTCCCTTATTGTTCAAAAATGATCTGAGGACAATACATTGCCTATTAGAATGCCAATGGAATCCTTTAGAGAACAGGAGAGGATAGGAGAGGGGAGGAGATAGCAGGGGAAGGGAGGGCAGGGTAGGAGACTGGAGAAGGGGATAAGGGAAGGGAGGAAAGGGGAGAGAGGACAGATGAGGGGAGGGGAGGAGCTGAGAAGAAAGAGGAGAAAGGATAAAGCCTGAAAAGATAAAGCAACCCTATCCTGAATGGAAAGAGCCAAACTTGAGTCATCATAGTGCCTAATTTGAAGACATCATGGAGCTTCACCCTGGCAATAGTTCGATGGGAAAGATGACAGAGGACACAGAAACATATTCCTATGTCTTCAACCAGCTGACCTTCAACATAGGTACTAAAAATACATGTTGGGAAAAGGACAGAAGGGCAACTTCTTCAGTAAACAGAGCAGAGAAAGCTATCTGTCCATCTGCTGAAGAGGTAAATTTGACACCTGCCTCACCTCTCACTTTGTACAATAATTAATTAAACTGTACTAAAGTCCTTAATGTAGAACTTGACACTCTGCAAATACCAGCGAGCAGACGGACACAATCAGTGAGCACGCACTACACATTTAAGGGAATATCATTGAAGTCAATCTATTTGTGCAGTTAAGGCCCTCATAAGTTATAAGACTAACAACTAAGAATAGGAACACAAAGAAGAATAAGGACCAAAGAAAAGAGATGAGGAGAGGGGAGAGGCAGAAAGGAGAGAAGAAATGCCAAGTGAGGAAAGGAGGCACAGAAGCATGAAGGAGGCAGAGAATGGGGAGTAGAGAAAGCAACAATATAATTAAAAATGTATTATGTGACTATATAAAAATATCTTGGTTAATCAAACATGAAATCAATCAGTCCTATAAAATTAAAGCTAGGTCTAGAAGGATCACTCTACAGTTTAAAGGACTTGCTGCTCTTGTAGAGCATCTATGTTCTCTTCCCAGCACTCCCATGGTGGCTCACAACCATCCTTAACCACAGTTCCCTAGAATCTGATGCCTTCATTGGCCTCCATGGGTATGTAAGCACCCTTACGTACATATAGGAAAGGCACCTGTTTACATAAAACAAGAGTAAGTAGGTCTTTACTATTAAAATTAACAAAAATAACTTAAAGATATTGTCATTTTCTTTTTCATACCAACTGTTTAACAACCTGTTCTGACCTTGGCAATGTACTTTGCACACCGTTCATCATCTCTCACTCAATCACTAGTTTTGGTTTCCAATCCTAAGCTAATAAAAGTCGAAAAGCAGCAGCAATACTAAAAAAGCAATGTGGTTTCTGCAGCAGGGAAGACAATCCCACCATATGTTCACAGCAAGTTTAATCTGTGAACAAAGCAAAAAAACACTAGCGTGTCAGTGTTTTACAAGGCATTTCTTTGTTAAAAGCATGAAATACTTATTAGTAAATGTACCTACTTCTCTCTGTGCAAAAAAGGGTGTGTGCTTGGTAGGTGCCTCGTCCTAAAATGTAGTTACATCCTTGTTTTAGGAACAACAGAAGCAACTTCAGAGGAGAAGTTTCTACTGCCACATAGATTGAAGGTGCTCACAATGGAAAGGGCATGACAAGAGGTGGCTGAGTTGGAAGTGGGAGCCCTAGGTGCCTGGTCATGGGAGGGGTAGCAGACCATAAGCAGAGTGCTCACTCTAATGGATCACTTATACCAGCCAGGACTCTTACCCTAAAGGTTCCACTCTTACCCTAAAGGTCTCCTAAAAGGAGTGCTACCTGCTAGGAAACAAATGTTCAAACACAGAAGCCCACCAGGAACATTTCACATTCAAATTGTAACAGTCCTGAAAAATCCCATAATAGCATGAATACACTGAACCCCCCCCCCCCTAAATTCACTGGACATAGGTACCTCAACCTATACCGTACCTTAGAAGCAAAGCTAACTGTACACTAAAATGTGTTTAATTTTGTGATCACATGACTGTCTGGATCAAAGGCTAGTTGCCAGTGTCCGGCAAAGGAGAGATTCTTATAATTTATACAAAGTCAATATGACCTTTGGTTCGTGGAGGTTTGCTTGGGGGAAATATCAAATTTCAAATTTGAAGCATGGATCCATTTCCACTTATGTTGTTTTTTCATCATAATAAATAAAAGAAAAACAAATAGCCATTGTAAGTGCAGGATCATCTTTATTTTAAATCGACAAATCCCAAACACTGCTTAAATTTACAGAGACCTCTTTGAAGTAAATATGATTTCCTCTTGTCAGCTAAGGAACTGTTTGTTGAGGGTCATTTCTAGACTAAACCTGACGACTTTCCATCTGAGGGAATTACAAGCACGGTGGCCACAGAGCATAGACATAGGAGATGGTGACCAGTGTTGACCACAATCTGTTTACCTGTTTCATCCATCACATTAAGTCAGGATTGATCTGCAGCTCTATGTAGGGATAAACCTTCCTAATTTTATTTAAATTTTACTATCATGAGACATAAGGGCAGGCAGGGATTAGGAGGTGAATTGGTCTTTTTATAGTTTTCCAGACTCAGAAAAGAAATTCACTAAATTATAAATTATAAATGTAAATTATATAAGGTTGGGAGACATAAAAATATAATTTTCAGTTGGTAATCCAAGTTAGAATAGACAATGAATTAAGTGCAACACTTTGGACTCACCAAGATAGGATAGATAATGGAGTTATTTTCTCTGAATTTATCAAATGTAAATGGACTAGACATTGTTGATGTACTTATTGTTTATATATAGTATAAAGATATTATAATTATTATATATAGTGTAGTTATTCTTACATTAATTTTAATCCTTATTTGATTTTAGACAAAAAAGGGGCAATGTGGTGATATTTTGTTTGTGTTTTAACAAATAAAACTTGCTTTGGTCATTCCAGGAAAGCATAGACAAGAGCACACACACTTCCAACCAGTTATAGCCTGATGTTTGGACAAGTCTGATTTTGATAGTCATAAGCTGAAAAAAATCAAGACAGGAATGTCTGGGTGGGGAATCCAGCCCCTGTGAGATGCGATATATGAGAAGGTACGCCAGAGTTTGAGGCAAAGCCCTTAAACTGGGGTAGGAACGTCTGTTGCTGCATCTGTTTCTGAGAAGTGGTTTCATTGCTTCACCGCTTCTCGCTCATCTACAGTCTGAGACGCACAGAGTAGTAACCACCCTACAGCAGGATGATGTGTGCCCCTTTGTCAAATCAGAAACCTGGCTAGTCTAAAACTGTTATTAGTCATGAAGTTAGCATTGTTGAGGTTCTCTTTGGGAAACACACGAGGACCCTGTGAAGAATACTTCCCACTCTTGTAGCTTCTGAAGTGAGGGGATGATCCAAGGGTCTTCACCTTACAGCTGATCATCAAAGTCTTGTTAAAGGAAGATCATGATTGAACTGTCTCTCATCCAGGCAAAATGTTGGAGTGCACCACATAGCACAGGTTGGGGGAAGAAAGAAGACACTCAATGAGGGGAGAAAATAAATTAAGTCTCAATGTACTCAGTGGCAAACATAGGCAATGTAACAGGGACTCCCCTGGCTGTGGTAACTGTGAGAAGCAGATAAGATGCTAATATGACAAATTCAACTTTTAACACACTACAGTCTATATCCCGCGAGGTTCCCCAGAATCCAGACAAACGGAGAGCTGGAATACTTTGAGTGTAGGAGAGGCATAGGTTGACTAGTGTTTAAACACATCCGAGGTGTACAAAAATACATTGTGTAGTAGAAAAATGATATCGTTTTATGGTCATTAGGGCAAATTCCTTCCCATTTGTTTTCTTAATTGCTGTTCCCAGAAACATGCAGTGGGAATCATGCTGTAGGAAGCATGCTATAGAAAGCATGCTGTAGGAAGCATGCAGTGGGAAGCAACTGCCCTGGCAACAGCAAGTGTACTGTTTACCTTTTGAAATATGAAAGGCTGTAGTCTGCCATTTTTTTCTGCTTTTAAATAAGATGGTTGAAAGCTAGGAGTCATGACACATTTGGGAGACAGAGGCAGATGGATCAGGAGTTCATGGTCATCCTCAGCTACAGAGAACACTAGAAGCAAACCTGGCTACAAAAAACCTTGTATTAAAACAAGAATAAGGAGATATTCGTGGCTTAATATATCTATTTGCTAGGGCCAGCATACAAACCACAGTTGAGTGGGTTGATTCATTAACATGAATGTATTTTCTCGCCATTTTAGAGGCTGTGTCTCCTTTAATCCTTTCCTCATAAGGACTTTACTCAGTCAAAAGTGCAGTTGGATTAAAGCCCAACAATGTGGATACCTCTCAAGGTCCATCTCCAAATGAAATCACGCCCATCATATTTTACGTGGGAACAACTGAATGTGCCTAAGAATTGACACAGCTGGTGCACACAAAACCGAGTGTGCACACAACCGAGTGAAGGCAAGGCTCGCTCTTGTTCCAGCAAAGGAAGAAAACAAGAGTAGAATAATCTGGAAAACTAAATGGTCCTGCAAGGTGTTTGAAAGCATTTTGCTTACTAAGACATGGACATGTTTATATTACAAATTCAACCCTAGAAAGCATAGAGAATATCCCCTTAAAAGACTGTGCGATTTTTGTTTTGTTATTCGAATGCAGTTTCTCTGTTTAGCCTTGGCTATCCTGGAACTCACTCTATAGACCAGGCTGGCCTCAAACTCACAGAGATCCACCTGCCTCTGCCTCCCTAGTGCTGGGATTAAAGGCATGCATCCCCACCAAGGGGCTACTCTCTGTGCAATTTTTAAGAGAAGTTGATTTTATTCTTGTATAAGAGTATGGGTCATAAAGAGGTCACAGAATGCAAAATCCTGAGACAACAAGGGAGCCAAAAAGAATGCACATAAACATCCCAACTACATTACAAAAATGAATCAATCTGGAAGGATGTTTTCATGTTTCCACCGTGGACAGTGGCTTGCTGCTTTCTAATGGAGACCAGGCAGGGGACCATGAGGGGTGACAGGGTAGTGACAGATAAATAAAATGGTATATATTGTACAAATGCATGAAAGTTTAAAAGAAAAATTATTGAAAAAATAGAATATTTTTCAATAAAGAATTTTTATTTATTTATATATATTTTATATATTTTTCAATAAATAATTTTTCAAAAAATAGAATATTTGTATGCTTTGTCTAAAAATATGCCATTAGAGAATAGGCAATTTCAAAAACAATGTGTGAATTAATTGCAAGGGTTTTATTTATTAGCTTAAAACTTTCTATTACATTTTCTATTTAGGCGAAAAGCAGTGTGACATACCAATATTGGACCTTAAGCTAAATACTCACATTTCTCTTTTCCCTGTTTTTGACAAACTCGATGCATTCAGCTAACATTTTAAATTTAAAAAATGACTTTTTTCGTGTTTGTGTATGTAAAGACAACTTGCAGGAGTCAATTGTTATCTTCCTGTGAATCCCAGGACAGAACTCAGGTTGCCAAGCTAGGCAGCAAATGCCTGAAGCTAAAGAACTATGTCACCAGCCCCCACTGAATCTTTGTAGTGCTCAAATTCATGGACGAGGGAATGCTTAAGAGTTTTGAAAGTGTGTAGTGCTTCACAGGTGTGGTATTGGCACTGAGATGATTATTTCATTTTTGGAAGAACAAGCTCCCTTTGCCTATTGTACCTTCCTTTTTTATAATTAAACAAAATGATGATAAATAAATAATAAAATCGAAACTGAAGCAATGCCTATTTCTAGGAATTGCTGTATAATAGCAGCTGTCTAACGGGGCTCATCTTAAAACCACATTTCAGAAAAATCCCAAGGAACATAATGTGTTTACACTCCTACATCTTCTGAAAAAGACTAAGTATTTGGGAAGTGGGTTAACATTCTAGAAACTTTGAAATGATAATCACGGATATTCTTAATAGCAGTGTCTCTGTTACACTGAATGCTTCAGTGTCTCTCATATATCCAACATTTGTATGCAATAATCCCACAATGCCCTTAATTCTTGATATACTTCCTACCCCTGTATGTATGTCAGGCTTTCTCAGATTCCTGCCTGATAACCACAGCAGCCATGCCCTCAGAAAACATGTGACATCCCCCTTCCCCTAGATCACCTTGCTTCTCTCATATCATTAGTGTTGGCTCCAAGCAAAAGTGTGAGCAGAATAATCAGTACAAAATCCAACACACTGAACTTGCAGGAACGTAAGTTTTCTACATTCCGCTAATGAGGCATCTCATTCCAGTTCTGTAACCTTCTTGTCCAATTCCAAAAATGCTAGAACTCTTTCTTATATGACTGTTATAAATTTTAATATTATTTGGTATTTAGATGAGAACAGATGACACACATACAATCTTTAATAGAGATCATAATGCTTATAAAACTGTAGGGAACGAATTTGTACACAATATCCTTATTTGGCTTTTGAATATTTTGTTTTAAAGCTTTTATGAAGTCCTTTCCATATGCCAGGGCATGACTCTTATGTTATGTAAATTAAAAAGTAAAAATAGTTTACTCTTGTGGTTTACTGTCATGAGGGAGTTATCGACAATATTTTGGCAAACAGCAAGATGATGATACACATTTGATGTGTGACATGAAGGGAAACAGTAGGATACGCTTTCAAAAGTGGCTGGCTTGACAGCTAACATGCCATTTCTGTCCCTATCTTCTCCTTATAACCTGACCATAGCATTTTCATTAAGTACCAGTATATCTCATCTCTTATGTGGTCCCTGAGCTACCCTTCAATTTCTATTGAGCAAAATTTACTGCCTACTGTAGTGATTACATTCATTATCTTTCCCTGTCCTGGGTACGTGTGTGTATGTGTGTGTGTGTGAGTGTGACTCCCTCCCCCCTTTTTTCTTGCTTTCCAATCATATGAACAAGTTAGTCTCCTTTTCTAGAATGTAAGAAATCAGATGGTCCTGTTATGTGTAGTCAGAGGCCACTTGTTTCTTACCCAGCCGCCCAGCAGTTCAGACCCAAAATAACCACACAGAAATGGTATTAATTAAATTACTGCTTGGCCTATTAGCTCTAGCTTTTTATTGGCTAGCTCTTACATATTAATTTAACCCATCTGTATTAATCTGTGTATTGCCACAGGCTGTGGCTTATTGGTTAAAGTTCTGGCATCTGTCTCTAGTGGGGCTACCTGGCTTCTCTCTGACTCTGTTTTCTTTCCCCAAACATTCAATTTAGTTTTTCCCACCTAACTCTACTCTACCCTATCACAGGCGAAAACAGCTTCTTTATTAACCAGTGGTATTCACAGCATACAGAGGGGCATCCCACATCACCTCCCCTTTTCTGTTTAAATAAAGTTTTAACTTTAACATATTAAAATTACATATAACAAAATAGCTGTCAAGTAAAAATTATATTTAAAATATTCATATCTACTTTATCTCTTATCATAACTAAGGAAAACTATAATGAACTATTTATTCTT
>JAQHUG010000050.1:3827440-3873483 GCA_028555095.1 Dicrostonyx torquatus | reverse complement strand
CCACCCCCAAATAATAGCCTAGACAGAAAGCTTAAAATTGTGATAAAGATGCTGAAATCGAGCTCTCCACAACTGACAACTTCTGGCAGGGGTGTATATATGGGGAAGGACTCAGTTTTCTTTAAGGGGCTGGCCACAGGAAATTTGACCACACTTCAATGTGTATAAGGGCAACACAAATTGCATTTGTTTTCTTCTTTCTCCTCGTCTTCATATTCCTCCTCCTCTTCTTCCTTCTATTCTTTTTTTCTTTTGTTGGAGGGAGGCCACAGGTGGGAGGAGGACCTGGAAGGATTGGAAAGTGGGTGTGACCGAGATTTATGATGGGAAATTCCCAATTAATCAATAAAAATATTATTTAAAAACATTAAGAAAGTGAAAGGCCATATAAAAATAATCGTAATATCTCTTTGAGGAGTTGTTCTTCCTATGCATATGTAGATCATTTAACTCTTCTCATCAAATGTATCTTGAAGCTTTATTTTGTTAAGTATTGGTATAACTCCAGCTGCTTGATTTCTACTTCTGTTTTCTTGGGATTCCTTTAATGTCCTTTTTCTCTAAGACAGTGTTCTGTGTTTATCAGGAGTGCATTTCTTGCTGGCAACAGTGATGGATCCTGCGTTGAAGCCAGCTGTCAATCTGCCTCTTTTGATTGAGAATTAAGACCATTAACATTCTGAGTTATTATTGGAAGATGTGTGTTAATTCTAGTCATTTTGTTGTTAATATAACTGCTGGTAGTTTCTCTAGTGAAATTGTTTTCATTGTAGCATATGAGTGTTGTTATGCCTTCCTTGGGTCCCCTCTTGACTCTTCGGGAGAACTGGTTCAACACCCAGGAATCCCTTTACTTTGTGTGTATCTTCTTCAATTATGGAAGATAGCCTTAAGGAAAATGCAACCTGAGCCTGTAATCTTGAAATGCATTGCTCCATTCATACTGGGTTTTTATTTTCTGTTGAGAAATCTGCTAGGATTAAGATAAGTTTTTGTTCCTGAGAAGATACCTTTTCTTGCATCTTTCAAGATGGTTTCTTCGCCTACTTAGACTTTTAACTATAATGTGACAATGGGAAAAGGGATTTTTTTATTTTCTGCTCTTGTCTCTCTATGCTCTTTAACTTATAGGCAATGGAAAGTGCATTGTGACTATCTAGGTTCCTTTCCTTAAGGTAAAATTCAGATTCTCTAAGTTGTATTCACTGGGAGAAGAGCACCAGTCAATCAGAGTAAACTCTAGGCTCTCCTGTTCTACTGTATTTTATTTTTCATTGCTGTGGAAATTAGTATTTGTCTGTTGTCACATATCTCATAGGTCAGGTTGACTTCTCTCAGGCTATAGTGTCCTCAAAAGGTTTTATTCCCTCAGATTTCAGTTTTAATGTCATTTGAAAGAAGTACACAGATTCAGACAAGATATTAAAATAACTCATTTTCTTTGATTAAGAAAGTAGTTTACCTAATTTTTTTCTTTTTAAGAAATAATGTTTATTTGGAACATTAGTCACTCACCATAGACTTCTACTTTTTATTATTGAAAAAAACCCAAATATGTAGAGAAGTGAGAAGAAAGACAAAATGAACACACGTATGCACCACCTAGTTTTGAGGCTTCGTGCTTAGCAACAATGCGCACAAATACACTTTGTTGGTAGAGTATTGTCTAACCTAGGCTATCTTTGAAGGCTTAACAGTTCTCCTTTAGCATCAAGTGCTGGCATTAAAGGTGTGGCCACTACACCAGGACAGCTAGACACTTTATATTGTTGGTATCTTTGCTTGACAATTTGCTTCAGGTAGTATTGCATCTCTTCAAATGAGGACATCTTTAATGTAACTACAAGTTATTACTGCACTAAAAATATAAACTTTCTTAAGACGTCCTTGAGTAGTTCAAATATAAGTGCCGCCTCTTGTCCCAGAGAAATGTGTGCATGCCACCTTTGTAGTTGCTTTTAATCTGGCTCTGGATACTAAAGTGACTGTGACTCTCTTTTTTTCTATTCTTTTTCTATGTTGGCTGAGCAAACAGACTCTGTGGTCTCTGATGCTCCTAAGTTTGTTATTTCTTTAACCCCATCACAATATGAAAATTGTTTCTGTGCATTTGAAAACAATAATACAATATTTTATGAAATATACAGATGTGGATTAAAAATATTATGTTTAATAATATAATATTATGATATAATATTGTATAAAATATACAGGTATGACATATATGTCTCACAGTAGTTATACGATAACATAAGATTTGAGCTAAAGAGAATTTAGAAATGAACTGGTCATATTCATAGAGGAAGAAAAGTGCTGGGCAAGAAAATAAGCAATAAACAGATCTCATGTGTCACCTGCCCTTAGGACGAAGATAGTATAGGAGCACAAGAATCAGCAATCCAGATGGATGCCTGCATCTTTTATTCAATATTAAATAATGCAGCATGTTTGAGAATTCCTCAATTTAACATGAGCAGTTAAAAGTGTCTTTATTGAAATTTCTGACTATGCTTGCAAGTAGCTTTCTCAATGTTTAGCTATAGCTTCTTGGTTTTTTATGTCAAGTTTTCCATGTATGGACTTGAAGATTGGTTCATTCCTTTTTTTTTTAAATTTTCCTGAGCTCTATTACTTGTTAAGCTAGATTTTAAAGAAGAGAAAACAGATGGTGGGAAATGACAAACTTCTATCCAAACTTCTCTACTGTTGTTTCTGTGCATTATCTATTTTGTCCTTAGCCTAATATGCCATTTCCCCACAATTATAAAGTGGCTGAGGCACGCATTTGACTATGGAGACTTTATTGCCAAAGCAAGCAATATTCAAACTCTTTTCATCTAATCATGATAACTTTGATTAAAAAATAATGGTGTCTCAGGTGGTAGGGTTGCAATTTAATGACCACCTCATTTCCACTATTTGAACTGTACCATGACACCTACACATTGGACTTAATATGGTAACAGAATAAAAATGAATAATAAATCCAAATAAATATGTTATGGAAAAATCTTAAGGAAATAACAAAGAGTTTTTTTCATTTGGATTTTAATTCTGTGGAAATCTTACCTTAATCAACAGGACAACAAAATAATACTAAAATTGCACATTAACGATGCTTTTATTTTCTGTCTCTGACACTGAAAGGAAAGGACGGCAATGGAATGAGAAGTCATCCATTAGATCTTCAAACAGTTTTCAGTTTGGAAACTATCACTGCACTCAGAATACTAGATATGACCTGGGTGCTCTGAGAATTGATTGATGGAAGCTATGGTTGCCTGCACAAGGTCAAACCAGAATTTCTGCATGGATAAGGAGGGGTCCCTAAGAACAAATATCTGTTGAAGGAACTATTGCCAGCTGATGGCTGCTGAGGTGGGATCAGGAGGACAGAGAACTCTCCTTGGAAATGAGGCTGTTGGTAGTTTATGGATGACTCTACACTCATGTCATGTGCATATGAGCATCACTGCTTGTGTGGTGTGTGTGTGTGTGTGTGTGTGTGTGTGTGTGTGTGTGTGTGTGTGTAACCCAAGAGCATGATTTGGATCACTGGAGATGGAGCTGCAGACGGTTGTGACTGCCTGAAGTGGTTACTGTGAACCACACTTGGCCCTGTGGTAGAGATTAGGAGCAAGTGTTCTTAACCTAACTATCTCCCAAGCTGAGTATCTCCCTGGTCATTTAAGAAATTATTAATAACATGAAGTTGAAGAGGAGAAAGAATGAGGGACAGTGGGGTGGTGAGTAAGGTGGAGAGAGTGGTGGATGTGTAAGATAAATTTTCATTGTATATATATGTGTGTGTGTGTGTATGTGTGTATATATGCATGTGTATATATGTGTGTATATATATATATATGCATATGTGTGTGTGTGTGTGACTTTCAAGGAATGCAAAGAGCATTTTGAAAAGAGCAAACTAGAGTTCACAAAATACATAGGCCATGACCAAGGGCAACTGCAGAAGAAATAGTTATAAATTTTCCTTGAAATCTTTTGTCCTTCCTTAAATATGATTCAGTGTTTACTTAAGAGTTTCCATAAAGTAGAAGACAAAGTTTTGATAACAAGTTATTTCCACAGGATGGGAAATCCTGATTAGCCATGTCCTTCTCAGTGTTAGTTAAATACATGGTTCAAAAACATCTGTTTGTCTTAGTGAGGCCAATGACCCCATCCCTAAAGTATTAAAATTGTGCAAAATATTTCCATCAAGTCTTAGTAATTTCTCATACATTTGCTATTATTTTTATTCATTATTGCCTTTTGAGAGATTTTCTATGGTTAAATGAACATTTCAGAGTTCTTTTCTCTGTGTCTATCTCTGTACTATTATCTCCTTGACAAATTGATCATGATTGCTTCAATTTGACTCTCCACAGGCCGTAAGACTCAGCATAAAGCAGTCAGGTTTTGGCTTAATAAAATTCATTCTATTCTTGTTTGAAAGGCTCCACCATTCTTCAATGCTGAGACAATGTATTGGTTCTTCTTGAGAAGCCCAAATGACAAAGGAACAAAATCAACAAAATTCTTTTTTTTTTTTTTTTTTTTCGAGACAGGGTTTCTCTGTGGCTTTGGAGCCTGTCCTGGACCTAGCTCTTGTAGACCAGGCTGGTCTCGAACTCACAGAGATCCGCCTGCCTCTGCCTCTCGAGTGCTGGGATTAAAGGCGTGTGCCACCACTGCCCGGCCCAACAAATTCTTTAAAACATATTCTGTTTATTGCTTCTGTTGTAAATTTTGGTTTGGATACGAAAGAAAAATTCTTCAAAGGCTACAATTTACTAGAGTTTTTTTATACTTTATTTTAACTTAAACTTCATTAGTTCTGAGGAAAATTGCTGAATTGTCTTTACATTTGTTTAGTTACTATTGTGTGTAGTATATAAATACACTCACACACAAACACACAGATGGATGGAGACTGAAATAGATAGGTAGTCAGTCTTCATGAATACTGTATTCTGTTGTGAATATTGACAGGTTAGGCATAATATATAGCTAAAGAACAACAATCATATATATCTATGCATACACACAGTCATATGTGTACAACATCAATTAGTAAGTACTATAGATATTTAAACTACTTCCATGTCTGAAAACATAACATTAGGTAAACTGGTTATAAAAGGTATATTGCTGTTTGACACCTCTTGACATGGTCTTTATGATACAGCTCATGATTAGAGTTGTATGTCCCAGTTCTGTATAGAGATTAGTATGAAGAATTATAATCTTTCAGCAACCAGACAACAGTGACAAACCTGTGTTAAATGGAAGAGAAAATGACCTTTCAGAAGTTTCTGGAGTGATATTCCAATTCTGCACATTCATGGTATCAAGATAGTCATGAAATAACTCTTCTTTTTTGGCTTCCCAGTATCTTTAAAGTTATTTCAATGCTAGTCTGGGAAAAAATAACTAGTACAATTTTCTAAATTGTAGTGCAGAAAACAACACCATATATAATAGCTTGGTGTATGATCTCCAAGGAAAAAAAAACATATTAAGACCTTATCAGGCCACATTGATACTGGGATCCTAAAGCTACAGGTGAATACAGTGCATTCAAATTAGATCCAACCTTCTTTTCCTTCCTCTTGTTTCCTTCCTGTGTGTACATCTTTGTTTTTGCAGCAACTTTCAGAAGTGCTTCTTTTAACTGTGTGATAGAAAATGTGTAGGATGTGGGCAGAGGTTCTTTCAGTCAAGTTTCTCTTGACAGAAAACACTGAGGGGACAGGCTATGTTTTCATCCTCAAGGCCAAGTCATTGTAATCTTGTGGTCCTCTTGAATTCTCCATCTTCTAGCTATATCCTTTATTCACAGCGTGAAGAGGGTGAAGGCCAGATCACATAAATATTTTCAGAGGAAGTATTTTCAGTACCATTTGGGGTCACTGGAGTGTTTTTTCCCATAAATATAAAATACATTTTATTATTCCATGAGAATGACACAGATTAAATGTACCCATATCTACTTAAAAAGCTATGTTCAGCCAAGGGAAAGAAAACCAAAGATGATACAGTCATGAGAAATTGATTTTTTCCATTTTATATTCTTATCATAACGGAGATTATCTCTTCATTTCTTGTAATGTGAATAAATTCACAGAGTGGTGATGTCTGAGACTTTCTCTTGGGACCAGTGACTGAATTAAAGAAAGGATTGCCTTAATCTGGAGAATATTATATGTAAACTTTCAATAAAAATTTGATATTTTCTTCCAAAGATTACTTTCCATCTTATCTTCTACCAGAAATCCTGCATATTGTTATTGGAGTGGGAGAGCTGTCTTACGTTCTTTGCATCTTTTAAAACGTTAAGGCTTATGACATATATTTTAAAAGGAGACTTCAGCATATTGGGATCAAAATAGTTTATCAATGCAATGTTGAACTAATCTATTGTAAAACAATCACTCATACCCCAGCTCTATTTGCTCTGACATAAAGCTTATCAAAGACACAACTGGGTTATAAGTCACTTAGATTGCAAGGCCCAGGCTTTTAAAATACAAAAGGTAGATGCTTAAAAGCCACCAGGGCTGGGCATGCAGCCTACAGATGACTTTGAAGCTCAGGGATGTTTATTGCACATCTAATGTTTTGTGAATTCAGTGGCAGAAATTGTCTACCCATTTAAATGGTGTAGGAGACTGTGCACAATGCTACTCAGTCTTTTCTGGAGACATTTAGATAATAAAATATTTTTGATTAATGTGCTATCTTTTCTTCCCCTACCAATAAGCATAAAATATTCATAATGTGTCTTCAAGCATTTATAAATTCCTTTTATAAAATATGGTGGTCTCATTTACTAAATGACATTTAAAGCCTTTGGTAGTATTTTGTGATGATTTCAATGACACAGGTGCTTATATATCTCTCTGAAGCAGATTATTCCTCCAATCTTTAACTTTTTAAATTAAAAATCTATCAGAATTACACTGCCAATGATGTCTTATGGCAAAATATAATGTATCCTGCAATAAGATTTTACACTATTAAGCCTTTAGCAAAGATATAGAAGTGATTCTTTTAATGGCAAGTGAAAGATTAAGTATGGTGCCTTTTAGAATTCATAGATTTTCCTCCTCATTTAGAATGTGTTAGATTTTCTCTCATACATGTAGACTGGTACTAATGATGCTCATCAACATTACTGGGGGTATAACTGTTGGCAGTCCCCTGTGGAATTTAGAAAGAAGGGCATTTTAGAGTCTCCATGCTACATGAGGCTCTTAGTTTGAATAAAGAAAATGAAATCAAAGAAAATGTCTGTATTAGTTTCTGCTTTGTGAAAATTCTTACAGGAAACTCAGGGAGGCTGAAGGAAGGGAATAGCACTGGATCTCTGTAAAGAGCCTTAAATGATGCTGCCGGTCGGCTGTATTCTGTAACCTTTCCATGAACACGTATATTCGGGCTTGTTCAAACTGAATGAGTGAGAAAGACTACCAGGTTTTACCAGTGTAGATTACTATGGTTAAGTGGTGAAGTCCTACGGTTTGTTGACTTTACAAGCATTATGGTATTCATCCTGGTACATGTGTGCACAGCATTCGTCGTTGTCCATGTCTGCTGCTAAGTATGTTTTTAAATCTAGCGATGACTTCATTTGTGCAACGAAAAAGAAATAAAGATTGATATGTTTTTCTTACTGGAGGAGAGTTATCACCTCTTCTGGGAAGCTATATGACAATTTTAATGACTCTTCTTTGGCCAGACGATGTTGACTAAGTATAGAAGTGAGACGTTGTATTAACTGTAACATAGCAACCAGCAAACTTGGATGAACCATACTTTTTTTCTGGCAATTGATGAATAAATGGTCACCCTATACATGACTTATTTATCATGTTAATACCCGATAAATCCAAAATATCAATAGAATCCATATAGACAAAATCTCCTAGGATTGTGAAATCATGCCACTGCCCACTCCAGACATTTTTCTCTCTTCTGCTGTTTCCTTCTGGAAGAAATCTTACTGGAAGTAGCTTGTCTACTTAACAGCTCCACTTGTTACTCTCCAATGTTAACTTAAAGTGTGCCTTAAGGGTAGGAGGCATGAGGAAACCTTTTGTGGAAAAAGTTTACTTCAGGGTTGAGGAGATTTCTAAATGATATAGTGCTTGCCAAGCAAGCATTAGGACCTGAATTTGACTTCAGGAACTCAAATAAAAAAAAAAACAGATGTGGTCATGTATGTGTATAATATCAATGCTGTGAAGGGAGAGGCATATTAGACTCAGGGTATCACTGGACAGCCATCTAGGCAATTTGACTAATTCCAGTACCACTAAGAGACCGTGTCTCAGAAAACACTGTAGAGCATACATAAGAAGAACTGTCTCTTAAGGTTGCCCTCTCATTTCCACTCTCACACACATTCACTCACACCTACATATGTGACACAAACAAGAATATCACACACACACACACACACACACACACTCATGCTCATACACACATGCACACACCCTACCACCACCATGACACGAGATCACTGAATTAAAGGCAGAGTCATCTGGGTTCCCTGTGTCTGTGATGAGATGCTAAATGATCCAATAAATCTAAAATGGAGAAAGATTTATGAAGCAGAAAACATAGAGATGCTAGAATGAATAACAAGACATAATGCCACAGACTGAGATACAGCTGTGTGGTTGAGCCTGTCGTGAACAAATCCCTGCCTGAGTTGGGTCTCTAGCATCGAGGTGAGGGAAGGAGATATAATACTAAAAGCTACATAAAAATTAAAACCACAAATGAGTTGCACTTCACAAAGACTCACTATTTTGTGAGTCAAAGAATGAGATGAGCCAAGCGAATACATGGCCTACAGAACGGTAGAAGATATCTATAATTAAAAATCAATGAAGAGTTTGTTATTCATAGTATTTAAAGGCCCCTTACAATTGACCAATAAAAATAAACAGGCAACACAATTCAAAAGTCGTCGGAAACATAAGTAGATACTGTAAGAGAAGTACATACAGTCAAAAGTGTCTTGAGAGTTACGCAACTTATCAGCAAATGCAAATTAAACTTGCATAAAGTAGCCACTTTCAGTCCAGTGTGACTGCTAATATGACAATGAGCAATAACAAACACTGGCTAGAATATGACAACATCAGGAGCTTGGCTATTGCTGGTGGGAAGGTGCATCCTATAGTGGCCAAACAAGTCAAACAGATTCAATGTATAATATAGAAATTATAGTTCTAGGGATATGTACAAAATATTTGAAGGCTGAAATACCCGAGATACTATCGCACAAATACCCTGAAGGACATTTTTTCATGATAGCCAAAGGGGGCTATAGAAAGAGACCATCTGTGCACTGGCAGATGAATAGGCACGGCAAATATGGTATCTGTTTGCAATACAGTATGATTTAGCTTTAAGGATTGAAAACCTCATATATGCTGCGAAATGGATGAGCCTCAGAAATATGTTAAATGAGAAAAGCAAAAAAGAAGAAACAGTGGATGACTTTTATTTGACCTAGTAACCTTTAACAGGCAAACACAGAGATGCATAAAAGGACCACAATTACCAAAGACTGAGGAGAAGCCAGGATGGCAATAGTGTTTGGGGTGATTAGATTATTCAGGAATAGAAAATGGTAATAACTACAGGATTGAGAACAGGTACCCTCACTTAACTGAATGTTTCAAATAGATAACGTAGGAAATTATAAACTCTGAATTTTCAGTCATCTTGGATCTCCATAACAGAATGAGTGAGGCCGAAGCTTAAATGATCATTTATCTCAATGTTCTGGTGAGTGAAAATTTGAAAATGAAAGTAGCTGTGCCCAGTACTGGAGGTCTTCTCACTTGATTGTCCGCAGTCGCTGCCATGCAACATACTCATGCTATAGAGGGGCAGGGCTGGTCTCTTCTCATTCAGTTAGCAGCATTCCATCCTTATGACAGCATTTATTTCACTCCGAAAGGCCAGCCACTGCCATTCTGTATCCTCATGGTATAGTATATTCAGTTGTGAAGCCAGGTCTGTGTGCTTCAGAGCTTACCCTCTCAAATCCCAGGTTTTGTGTCACAAGGACCTGGATCCCTTGATAATCAAAGACAATTTGTGTTCTCTTTGCTCCTCTCTCTGTTTAGAACTTTTGCATTCCTGCATCCTGGCTTCAAATTTCAGGTAAGTCAGCATGTAACACATTTTTATATTTCAACATATAATTGAGAGAGATCCAAAATAAGGCATTCTTAGTAGCTTTCTGAGAAGCCTATTTATCTATAACCAATCTGTTGCCAGAGATCCTTGGGTATCCCCCTTGGAGCACTGAAGTGACCATGGCTTCCTTTGTTTTGTCCTAAAACCTACTCATAGCTTAGACATAGCTACTGATTATTGCAAATTATTCCCAATATTATAAGTCACGTTTCCTCACCTCCTTTTTCCTCCACTCCAGCACTGACAACAAAATAGATTTGAACATTTCACATGTTTTCTGACTCTTCCTCCTCCATCTTCGTACACAGTTCTTGAATTATTAATGTATATCATAACTTGCAAATTTTTGTATTCCTAGCAATTAATGTTCCTAAGTAGCAGGCAGGTAGATTCTGACTCAGTGGTATTTTATGGTTCCCCAGGAAGCTGTTCAGCACATTATTTGGCAATAGAGAATGTATTTGAAATCAGAAGTAGACAGGAAGGTCTCTCTTCACACCACACAGACATGGGCCTTATCTACAGTTATGTCACAGCACAGATGGTGTTCCTAGCAGACACATGCTCAGATAAGAGTGTGTTAAGCACCCCACATCCCTTTCACTCACAAGCAGAGAGGCTGACACACCTTGCACTGCGGTGGGAGGAAGCCGACTTCATTTCCAGTTAAGCCTCAGTAAGCAGTGTACTAAGAGGTACAGAAGTAAAACTTAAGAACTCACTTCTTAATGCCCTGAAGCAAAAATGTGTGTGAAAGGTGTTTGTAAATCAAAGAAGCAGAAAGATTGTTGGTCCTTCCAGAAAACAAAAGTGAGAGTCTCTATTTCGAGCTGTCAACATGAAAAGCATACAGAATAAAGGACTCAGTTTTAGGGATGCATGAAGGAGTTGACTGGAGAGATGCACTCAGTCATGCCCAATCAATGGAAGATTCTCACTGATGCTCAAGAACACAGTACAGTGGCAGTGAGTCCTTAGACACCCTGAAGACTGTTAGAATTTAAGATGATCACATTATAAGGTTTAAAGACTTGGTTTAGCTTGTTTCTAGAAGCTGAATTTTCACATATAGTCCTAGAAACATCTAATGCTTGACACTGTCCAACTAACAAAAAATGTTTCCACGTAAATCTTTTTCTAGAGAGGCTAAAGCTAGAAAAATGTACTCCCAGAGCCTTCCTAGTTGAAAACAACACTAATTGCCTTTAGTTTTTTGTTATGAAAGATATGAGTTAACAATTAAGTTATTAGGTTTATTAAAGATTATGAAGGTCTAATAATTATTTATAAAATCAGATGGTAGGCATATTAAAGACAAAGAAGAACTTGCAAATAGCTCATTCACTGCCACTTCTTACTTAATTGAAGAATTTAATGAACAAAAGTTAACTCAGAAAGACACATGTAAGAAAATATATCTTACATTCACAAAGCATATATGGTGTTATGCTTTTAATCAAATTCAATTTACAAATTTAAAATTGCCTTAAACCCAGTTTTAACGCAGATAGTTAATGAAATACAGCTTAACCCTTAAAGCCACCGATCTATAGATGTGGGGACTGGCAGCTATACTACCAGAACTTGGAAAACTGAGACAGAATAATGGCGAGTTTGAGGCCAGCCTGGATTATTTAGAATGATACTGCCTCAAAAAATAATCATACAAGAGCTGGGATGTAATTGAGAGGTAGAATGAGCGCTTTTCTGGGGTCATCGGTTGATCTCCAGCACTCCACCGAAAATAGATTGAATAAATAGTGACACAAAGTGTTTGAAATAGGCATTGAATTCCAAATGCAAGGACTTTACAAGACTTAAAAGTGTGCTTGCAGAGTTGGGACTTTGATTGTAAAGAAGACTGCTTGTTTATTTTCCGGTCGCCCAGATCCAAATAATCACACAAAACTATATTAATTACAATATTGTTTGGTCAATAGCTTAGGCATATTCCTGGCTAACTCTTACGTCTTAAATTAACCCATTTCTATTAATCTGTGTATCACCACAGGGCTATGACTTAGCAGCATCTCTGTCCTTCAGCAGCTACATGACATCTCCTTGATTCTGACTACTCTCTCTCTCTATTTCTGTTCAGATTTTCTGCCTGACTTTACTCGGCTAAGTCATTGGCGAAAACAGCTTTACTCATTAACCAATAAAAGCAGCATATATATACAGAAGGACATCTCACATCATTTGATGATGTGTGTTACTTTTTCTTGTTTCAATAACTACCAATTGCATGTGATATTTGTGGGGTGGTAAAGTGTTTAAAATGAGTCAGATATAGTAAATATAGTAAATATAGAAGTGAGTGCTTCCTGAATAAGATATGTATGTGTTTATAGATTTTACCACAAGATAATTTCGTCTTTTTGATATGGGAAAATATACCAAATTGCTACAGACTTGTTTTGTTGACTTGTCTAAGTCCAGGAGGGACTCAACAAACAATTCTATAACTTGATTCTGGCCATTCCCACCCAAGCACCTATCCTTTAATACTCTCACCAATAAAATTTCAAGTCCTGTCACCTCATGGAACCTTTATTGTGACAATGAAGACATCTCATCCTTACAAGGTTCCATGACATAACTTGTCTATCAGGAAACAAAAGCATACTAGTCTAAATTTTTAAAATTATCACACACTAATATGCTGTTTGAAGTCGTTTGTTACCAGTAATGAAGTCACTAAATGTTACTATGTTACTATTATTAAGTAACACTATGTGTTACTATATATACTTATTTTTGTCAAATAAAATCTCAAATATATAAAAATTAAAGGGAACAAAAACTTCTTTGAAACTATTTCTGTCTATTTCAAGAAGTTTCTCCTCATAAGAGAGGTTTGCCCTTAAACCTGAATCAGAAATTCAATTTACCAAAGCTTAAGAACATTGTAATTTTGACAACATAATGTAAATTGAAAAGCAAAAAAGCATGCTGACATTTGCCAGCAAGCAAATCTCAAATGCTATCTCTTCAGGGAATCGCTCAGCTTCATCCCAAATACCCACAGCTTTGCTGGCATTTGCTAAATTAAAGTTACTAATTTCATCCAAAAAGTATTCACTCTTTTTGTTAAGGTGGTGAAGAAGTGAAAAATTTTAATTTGATTTTATTTTAGGACTTGATGGACTATGATGTAGTCTGTTGTCTCTCTGTTGACATAAGTTTTAGGAGTGTGTGTGTGTGTGTGTGTGTGTGTGTGTGTGTGTGTGTGTGCATACACACGTGTGTGTCAAAATAGAAGAAATGCCATTTTAGAGAGATGACATCCAGAAGTCTAAAGTTTATCTCCACTTGGGACGATATAATGAAGATCATTGCTTAAGACTCTTCTAAACTCTCTATAAATCACTGGCCCCACTCTAAAGAAAATAGGAGTCAAGCTCAAAGGAAGAGCTTGAGGAATGTATAGATTGTGTACAGTACTCACTGAGACCCACCTATTCTTCCTTCATGAAGTTTTGAGTGAGTCTGATAATATTGTCATAACCAAGAGCATGTCTGATGTGTTAATTACTGCATGTCATTGTTTGAATCTGGACGGTCCCATACAGGGTCACATTTTGAGTACTTGGTTTCTACTGATGCTATTGCTTAGGAAGTTATGAGGTGTGGGCCCCGGGTGGTGGAAAAAGGCCACTGTGGGCAAGTCTCTTAAGGCTTAGAGCTTGGCTCTCTTTCTGGTCCTTTTCTCATCTTTTTTCATTGATGATGTGAGAACTTTGCCACATCTCCCACCTTTAAGAATCTGTTCAAAATATATTTTCCACCACAACAACATAAACTTCTTTCCCACTATGGGCTAAAGAAAACTCTTGTGCCACAAGCTGTGTCTATGCAGTATAGCATCACTGTAACAAGAAAGATGTCTACATAGATCTTAGGACTTATTGAAGATTAGTGCCCCCTTCACGAAACAATGCACCATACTGGACTTTAAGCTCTTTCCTCTACTTGAAAAGCTTTTGAGTTTGCCTTTTCTTTCTTCTTAGGTGTGAATCAGGGCACTTACCCAACCTCCACAGACATGGCTTTCATCCATCTGTTTCAGGAAAGATGGTATATGTCCTCTTGCTATGAGTTTCAAGATGGTAAAATAATGCAGCTCTTTTTGCATTCACCCACATAAGAACAAAACATATGTTTTTGGAGACACAGTTTATGGTATTTTATTTGGATAATTTCAGACCTCTATAAAGTTCTCTTCTCCAATATTCACTGTATCTTGAAGGAATAATGTTGTAGTAACATGAACTCTGGAAAACAGTAACACTTTAAGTGAATTTTGTAAAATTATCTTTTCTATGTTTACAAAATTAGTATCAAACATCAAATATAAAATAATGGAGAAAACAACTAGATCAAGTACACTGTCTCTGCCAGTTTTTATGGGAGATAATCCTCCCCGACTTCTCAAGTGTCTCTTGGAGATTCTTAATACCATCATTCTTTCAAAGCATCTGCTTGATCCTGTGAAGAAGAAAAATGGCTATGAGGAATCCACCTGAGATTTTTCCATTGCACTCAAATATATTTCCATATCTGCAGACATGTGCTTATTCACATGTGGCTACTGGATGAGTCTGTGGATGTGTCACATACATAAGAAGTTTTATATATGTGGCTACTGTGTGCATATCTGCACATTTGTATGTTAGAGGGATCTTCTGTATTTTGTGTTGCTATCATTGGTTAAATAAAGAGAATGTCTTGGCCTGTAGGATAGGACAGCCCTTAGGTGGGTGGAGTAGACAGACCAGAAGGCTTGGGAGAAGGAAGACAGCAGACGCCATGATTCTCTGGCCCGAAATGGATGTAGGTTAGAATCTTCCGGTAAGGTACCATCTCATGGTGACACACAGGCTATTATAAATGGGTTAGTTTAAGATGTGAGAGTTAGCCAAGAAAAGGCTAGTGATAATGGGCCAGGCAGTAATTTAATTAATATAATTTTCGTGTGGTTATTTCGGGTATAAGCTAGCTGCAGCGAGACACAGCCCACACACCCTCATTACTACATTTGTACATATACTTATGTGTCTATATTTGCCTACTACATATATTTGTACATGTGTACATATGCACATGTACATATCTGCTCATGTGTTCACATATGTCCAATCTACATGTGTTTAGTTACATACCTACACATATACATTTGCATATTATCTGCATGTAGCTATTGTCCACATCTTCACTTGTGACATATACATATGTATCTATATGTGGCTCCTACATATAGCTATTTAGTGATTTGAAAACGTGTCTTTCCAAGGCTACAAAGGATGATGAGTCTACAGTTACTACAGCCTTGGGAAAGAGTTGAAATGCTAGAATATCAAAGAAGCATTTGATTTAGTTTCAGCAAACATGGATCATTCACAGATTGAGCATTTAATTATAAATAAGTGTTGAATATTGACCAATTTTTTATAAAAATACAAAAGAAAAATATGGTGACCTGTGAATACAGAGGTCACTTTAGCTTTGAAATTTATCATATTATTGGTGTCTCCCTCTGCCAAATGTTTGTTCTCTGATACACACTTAGACCTTGTAACCTTGGATCCAAAACTCACTCTGTTAGAAACAAAGGAAATGACCAGTCAGCATCCAGGCACTTCATCCTGAAGAATCTGCTTATGCAGGAGGGAGGGCGTGTGGATTTACTGCCAACTGGAAATGTGCCGCAAAGATTCTCCAGTGTGCTAAATCCTGGTGTTAATTAAATTTTAAGTGAGGAAATTGCATTAACTATTTAGAATGCAACAACACCAATCAGTCCAATCCCCAGCAAACATTTCCCAGTTTTGACCTAGGTGACCCATTAGAATGAATAACATTTCAAGAATAGCTTATTTTCTCCCTACAAGTTCACGGTGATACTGGCTGGTAATTATCTAAATTGTATCTGATGACACCAATGACACAAAGGGGGAAAGTTCAGTGAATGGCTGGGAAAAAATAATTAGTTGTAGATTAGAATAATCAGAAGCTTCTTTTAAAAATATTCGCATAGGAAGTACCACCTATACAAAAAAGTGGTCCCCACATAAATTCTGATTCCAGAGTTAGCTGAGTGAAATATGGATGTTCACTTTTAGTGGATAACTTTTAGGAAGAGGAGTGTTGACTCCAGGGCTCTGACAATAAACAATTTTAAATAAAATTCCAAGGTAAATCACCAGGAAGACGAAAACTTACTGACTACAAAGTAACGTTCCCTTGCTCATCTGCTCATCTGCAACACAGCAATTGCATTACTCAATGTATGTATGTGTGGTGTGTGTGTGTGTATGTGTGTGTGTGTGTGTGTGTGTGTGTGTATGGTGTTCAGTAACCAACTCAAACTATGAAATACCTAACTCCCCTAACTCACTTGTTTACGTCCCCCCTATCCAGTTGACTTTGAGCAACATTTAGAAAGTAACAAAACGGGTCTTCAAGCAGAGAAATTAATGACAAAGGACACAGACAAAGAGATGCTTAGCATGAGGAAGAGGTGAAGGGTCTCAGGGCTTCTTCAGTGGCCTTGCTGGGAACCCCACTATCCAGCCGATTCATATGTCTGAACCACAGGACATCATAACACTTCTGTTTTACTCCTTTGTTTTCTGTCTTTTCCAACTGAAGATTTAGTTTATTTTCCCAGGACCCTTCCACGGAACGAAAGGACCCCATTGCCTTGTTCTTTAGCAGCTGTGTCCGAGTTGCCACCTGTGTGAAGTTTAGCAAGCTTGCTTAGAGAAAACTTCTGAACCTAGTCCCGTCCTTTTACAATAAATACATTGGTAAATTTAGCCACAGTAGCAAAGGATTTGTCTCACTTTGACTCAAATTTCCTCTTCCTTGTGACACAGCTATGAGAAGCTATGAAGCACTGTGAGCTCTTGGGATTTATCTGCTGTCCACAATTAGCTCAAACTAAACTTGTGATCATGTTCTCTAGATTTCTAGTCTAACTTAAAAACAAACATTTGCTCTTCTGATAGATTAAAAATAAAAACAAGTGAACAAAGAAAATTTGATTCTACAAATTTTCAGAATCTGGATCATAATTAAGAGTAAGTTCTAGTCAGTGCTCTGTGGACTTGTTATGGTATGCACTGTTACCGTCAGTCCTGTTGATGGCACTGCCGTGGTCATTGTATACATTGTGGTCTCTGTCCTGTGGATGCAATACCACAATCAGGGTGTCGCTGGGACTGTCCGTAGTTGACACGTCCATATTCACAGTCTGACTGTGCCTGTCTGCAACTGACAATGTTACCAGGATTTCCTCTTTCCACACATGATTTTCAGCTGCCTCAATTTGACTTTGGCAAGTTTTCTCCTGCTGATTTCCCAGAGCTGTTCTTCCTCCTTTATCTCATTTCCAGTGAGCTGTTTTAGTGTTCCGATTTCATCAGATGACTGCTATATTTGTGGGAAATTTCTACACAAAATGTGCTGCGGAGCAAACCCGTGTCTTCCAAGTGTGTTTGGTACAGACTTTGCCTCACACATGGGCCCCTGAACCAACCCCCAGCACTGTAGACACATTTCTTTTTGGTAAACTAAAACCTTCTAATCTCAAGTGCAAGAAAGCCTGAATTAAAAGTTTTAGCTTCCAGCTACGAATATCATTTTTCCTGTTTTCCTAGGTTTTATTACATTTTAATGATGCAAAGTGGATTTTTTTATGTTTTTTCTTACATTATAAAAAGTATATATGTGTGAGTCTCCTTTGAGTGTATTAGAATTAAAAATCTATACACATCGCTCCATCATTGTTATTGCCAGATATTTCCTTCCTGCAAAGGACATTCAAAAATACAGCCAACATTATGCTCAAAAGATATCATGCACTCATGTGAAATTCTTCAGTTTTAAAAGGTTCATTGTCAACAGCAGCTCTCCAAAAACATGTAGTGTGCAGTTTAGAAGGCATTTACTCAGAGGACTACTTGTGCTTTGAGATCAGTGGGAGGCACCATTAAAGTGCATGGGAATCCTGCAAGTTCTAGAAAGGAGAATGTCCCAGAGTTCTTAACAGGAAGCTAGTGGGGTGCATTTTAATTCCTCCTCAATTCCATTCATCAGGTTAAATAAATGACCTAACAAGAACCTGGCATTCAAAGACCTAGAAGTTTCTGTTTAATCTGGTTAAATTTAGTGACAAATTACTGTACTGCAGACTCCATACCTGCTGTCAATAAAGTATTGCAGATACATGCAGTGATGTCCAGGTGTGTATATTTTATTCTCCATGAATTACATATAATTATATTTTATGTTTTTTATCGTACTGGGGATTGAACCAAGGACCTTGTGCAAGCTATGCAAATGTCCAACTTCTGACTTACATCCCAGCACTCACTCTAATTGTATTTTGGAAGGGAATACATATCCAGTGGCTCCACTAATCACATAGATATCTTACAGAGTTTACTGACAGAAAGGAAAAAATAAAATGCATTTCATTCCAGAGTGTGGAACTCATATTCACAAAAACTTTCTGCCTATGGATAAGACTTCAATCAATAGCCACAATGAGAATTCAGTGATTCAGCACAAACATTGGCATGCCACTGACAACATCTAAGCACTTTTTATTGCAAAATCAGGATTGTATCTTGCAGAGACACAATAATACCCCACTCGGGAGAGCATTTCAATAGAAAAGGGTTAGATATATATTATCTTAAGTTTTGGTGGGCTTCAAATGTTATGACACATACTTTTAGAAACTCATTTAAAATATTTTAAATTGTGGTTTTAGATGGATTGATAGTGCGTTTGTAAGTCCTATCGGGTCTAGTTAACAGACAGGTCTTCTGCAGAGACAACTGGAATCTGCATATGTTCCAACTGCTTTGCCGGACAAGGACACAGCAAAGTGGCATCCATGATGGCCTCATGGGGATTGCAGACAGAATACCAGCATTGTATACCATGCCAGTTAGAGCACAGTCCAGGGATCACTATATCTTCCCGAAACTAGCAAATACACTTTCAAATTCTCTATCCTTTCAACGTATTTCTTCATTTTACCAAAGTAATGGTCAAGTTGCAAAACTTAAAACAAATGTTCAAAGCATACACTTCCTTTCTCCAGGGTTTCAGGAAAGAAATTACCCCTAATTTTCACAGGGGATGGGAGAAGGAAAAGGAAGGGAAATAGAGGATTTTCCATATATGGTAAGAAAATGAATATTAATTCAAGATTATAGTTTGTATCTTGTCTTTGTTACACAGAATGTTTCCCGAAATTTGAACACACTGTATCCTGTGTTGCTTATGATTGGGGTGTGGTTATCTTACATGCTATTGACTTCAGTGCACTAGCTTCCATGCCACAAATGGATCTAGCTGCCTAGAGAAGAACAGATTCTCTGGCCGGTTTTCTTTCTCTTCATTCTCTTTTTATAAAGCCTGGGTTGATAACAGTGGCAGGAATGTCTTTGTTAGCCTTTTGCGGTATAGATAAGAAGTGGAGAATGGGAAAAGTCAAGGAATACTGTGGGACGATTCTCACCTTGGCAGGTGGGCAGCCAGTGTGCAACACCATTAATTGTTGTGAGAGCCATGTGCCTAATACGAAATTCCCAGTGAATCACACCCAGTTCTGTGGTTGATGGAACTAAAATCCATACCGAATTAATTAAAAGAGCCAATAATGCAATCTTTCCACTTCCTTGTAAAGTTAGGAATCAGAAGATGATTTCCAGGTACATTTGATACAAAAGAATATTTTAATCAAATAAAGCAGAAAATGTCAATAGACTTTTAATTGTAGGTAATGCATTCAACCCAGGAGGAATACTGGCAAACTTCAGAATATGAGATATAAAATCTGTGTATATCCAGTTGTATTTTTACATTAAGCAGTAACAGCTTTTTCAAATCTCATTTTTAGGTTACTTACTATTAAACATTCTCAGTTAATATCTTCCTAATCAGATGTACCTCATACACCTGAACATGTAGTTCATGAGTGCAGAGATGAACTCTTTTCGTGATGACATTCCTTTTCTAGTTACACCTGTCTGGGAAATTTTGCCATTAATCAAAACAATCTGAATGAGTATGGAAATATCCCCAGTAACAAAACCTTATATCTGACTTCTCCAGTCTCCTTTTAAAAGATTTGTTTTCAGTTTTTAATTATGTCTCTCCATGGGAGTTGATATGTGTATGCGGATTCAGGTATTCATGGAGCCCAGAAGAACACGTTATATCCCCTGTAGCTGGAGATGCAAGTAGCCAGTTGTGAGTCACTGGATATGGGTGCTGGGAACTTAACTCACGTTCTCTACAAGAGCATCAAGTGCTCTTAACTACTGAGACATTTCTCCCTCTCCAAAGAGACACTTTTATTTAGCTGTCAGTTTTGCAGTTTATGAGACAGACGAGTTGTCATGGGCATTATTTCTTAATTCATTATTTACAATGCCATACAATGATAATGGATGAAACTTGTGAAAATAATAAGTTTCGCAGTATTTTTAATTTTATGAGAAACTACATTCACAGTTGAATTTCTTTCTTTCTTTCTTTTTATTTTTCTCTTTTTTTCCATTTTGGTTTTTCAAGATAGGCTTTCCCTGTAGCTTTGGAGTATGTCCTAGAACTCATTCTGTAGACCAAGCTGGACTTGAACTCACAGACATCTGCCTGTCTGCCTCCTCAGTGCTGGGATTAAAGGCATGCGCTACCACCACCTGGTTCACAGTCGATTTTCTAATGACACAAATAAATCATTACATATTCAGCATATTTATAACATCTTTATTTGACAGCTTAATATTGAATTTTAGTCTGAAAATGGAATTCATACATTGCATAATGTGTACATCATATAAAGTTAATTTGGGAATGTGAATCCAGACTGAGATAACAGAACTAGCCTGCTTGCATGATTATATACCATTCTCAGAAAGTTTATTCTAAGTACCCACTGAGTAGAAATTAATCTTGATTATAAAATTTGCATATTCACTGATTTTTCTGTGTATTTAACAGGCCATTTTACAATTTACATAATCTTAAACCCCTGACCTCATTTCCTAATATAATTAAGGTGAGAGTAATATAAAATAATAATATTATTCCAGAGACTGGTGAACACAGGCTGCACTGTGGTTCTTCATCTAATTTGAATCCATAAATGGTGGCCATTCTCTTTTACTTGTATCTTAACAGAAAAGTAACAATGCATCCTGGCTTTGTTGAATCCATTTATTAGTGGTAATGACCCTTGATAAATGTTTAGCATTTTCTCCATGTAGAATTAGTTCCTCTGGAAACAGGAATAATCAGACTTTTGCCCTTTAGAGTTTGGGCGGTCTCTTGCCTGGTGGATCAGGTTCAATCCAACTCTGAGCAGATTAGAGCAGGTCAGTGAACACCCTTCTCTTGTCCCTTTCCTCAACGGAGATGCTTTTAGCTTTTTCTTATTCAAGATGTGTCTATGCTGGCTATTGGAATGACACATACAGTGTTTGTTATGTTAAAGCTTGTTACTAAAAAAGTTTGTGCAGAGCTTTTTTAATAAACACAATAAATGTTTAAATGTTGAATTTTATTACTTTATTTTTCCTGATATTTTATATGGGCTCATTTTGACCTTAATTTTTCGTGAGATGCATCCTAGTGTGTGTCCCTCCACATGCTCATCCTTCCATGTGTACCCCTCCATGTGCATCCCTCAACATGCGTCCCTTCATCTGCATGTCTGTGTCAGACATGAGCATATGCCAATTAAGAGGCTGTGGTATCTCAATGCAATTTAATAGAAATAAAGACCGTTTGACATAGGCAGAAAAGAGAAATTCCTGTATCACCTCCCCACTCTCAATAAACAGGGAGAAGGCCACTATGTACTTCAGAGAGAAAAAGGGAATATTTACAGGCTTTAGATTTGAATTCCAGTATTATATCCAGCATGATGAAACCTGTTGAGTCATTGTATAAATAATGATATTAATGAATTAGAAACCATTTGAAAAGAATAAGAACTTATGAGTCTGTACTGCTAGAAATGAAAAAAACTACAGGTTAAAGAAAAACATTTCTTATAGGAAAATTATAAATGATGGATTGGGAGTAGAAAATGGAATCAGCTCATGAACAATGGACACTGAAAGATGTGAGAAGTTGGATGAATTTTGCATAATGGCGAACGTTCTCTGCTTTTATATTGTTTATACTATTTGAATCTGAATAAATGCTTTGTTTCTTTATATTTAAATAGGAGTATTGTTATAGAATGTTACATTTTTATGCTTTGAAATATTTGTCTAATGGTGCAAGGATTATTACATTTCTTCATGTTGCATTTGCTTAATTCTGAAGCTACATGATTGGTCTAATAGAGAGCGAACAGTCAATGACTAGGGAGGAGAAAGGATACGTGGGGAGGGCAGGCCGAGGGAATAAATAAGAGGAGAAATTTGGGAAAAGAAGATTGAACAGAGAGAAAGGAGAAGAATGCCATGGGTTAGCCATCTAGCCACACAGTCAGACATGGAATAAAAAGTAAAATGATATACAGAAATAGTTAAAGGTAAAATCCCAGAGGGAAAAGACAGATTGGATCATTTAAGTTAAGAAAAGTGGGCTAGGAATAAGCCAAACTAAGGTCAGGTATTTATAAGAAAAAAAAAATCTCTCATTGTTTGAGAGCTGGGTGGTGGGTTCCCCAAAGAGAAAAGTTGGAAAACACCCCAAAGCTTTACTATCAATAGACAAAAGTTAAAAATAATAACTGTGATGATCAGGGTCAATGTCATTTAGATTATTTCATACACTCAGTAGTCTCACATTTTTTACCTAATGGTCTTTTATGTTCATTCTTCATAAATTATTGACTCTCTGCTGGCAGTTTATATGCCAAAAGTTCACTTCAGAGTGTGGAAAGGTAGTGTTTAAGAGCACTTGCTTCACTTCCAGAAGACCAGAATCCAACACCCTTGTCAGGAAGCTCATAATAACCTGTAACTCCATCTCTAGAGAGTAAGCGCCTTCTTCTGGTCTTCAGAGGCACTTCACTTGTGCACGCACACACACACACACACACACACACACACAGAGAGAGAGAGAGAGAGAGAGAGAGAGAGAGAGAGACTAAATCTTAAATCTTTACCAAAAATCTGTATTTAGGGGAGATGGAAAATGAGGGTCTGTTAATTTAGATTTGAACATCTGCAAAATATAGTAAGCTCAATCATTAGGGATACTCTTCGTATTTGGAAATCTCTGATTTAAGATTTTATACACTGAAATATTAAGATAGAGAAAGGAAGGAGTAATAAGTTAATCAGAGCAGAGGCTAAGCATTTGATCTGTGGTTCTTGGTATTCTACTGTTTGATAGTGTAACTTTCAGCAGGCTAATAAACTCATGCTTTTGAACTCTGAAAGTTACAAAGAAGTAGGAATGAGTTTGATATGGCAATGAATAGCTATCCTGTTGGAGAGTCATGAAAGTGTGGATCAGAATAGACACTTTTGTCGTGAAATATTTACGTTTTACATCTTCGTATGAGTTGCAGAGTTGAGATAATTCTGACCACAGTGATGTGGAGAAACAAAAAAAAATCATGAGACCATTGAAGAATTAGAAACACAACCTGTTTTGAGACTCCAACTTGGTGATTCCCAACCTGTGTGTCACAAGGTGTCAAAAGATCCTTTCCCAAAGGTCACATATCTGATACTCTGCATATCAAATATCTACACTGAAATTCATGACAGTAGCAAAATTACTGTTAAAAAGTAGTAATGGAGTATTTTTATGGTTGGTGGTCACTACAACAGGAGGGACCGTATTAAAGGACCGTAGCATTAAGAAGGCTGTGATCCACTGCTCTCTCTACATTTACAGAAGTTCTCCTTGTCTGTTTTAAGACAGACACTCAAATTTTATGAGTTAATTATAAAGCATAAATATAAAAACATAGTCTGACAATTAGAGTTGAATAAAGTAGAGTGGTTCCTAGAAATAGTAAGTTCTTTGAAACTATTATAGAGTTTCAAAGTATCTTATATCTATCCAAAGGACTCTCTTTTCTTAAGTTTATAATATAATTACATTGCTTTCTTTCTTTCCCATCCTCTAAACCCTCCCCAGTCCCTCCTTCATGCCTGGGCTGACCTGGATTGGCACTATACAATGAATTGATGTGCTCCTCTTGAGGAATATCACCTCTACTGCTTCCAGTTTTCATTGCAAGCTTCCAAAGGAAGGCAGCAACCATCAGTCCTAACCAGCTATGATACCTATGAACCGCACCAACGACTATATGGAACTATAACCCTAAGGGTGCAGACATGGTACACATATTTTGGTAGTAACCAACAGCTCTCAAATTGGACTTAAAGCCCTCTCAAAAAGAGAGAAATTATGTCTGGTGCAGAAACCTAGTTAGCTACTTAATGCTAGTGAAGTCATGGTTTCTAGAGGAGAATCTACAACTTCTAATTTACTGAATTAGCACAATTTCTAAACTGTTCTTGAGGGGACATTTGGTGGCTACAATTCCTAATACTCTATTTATGGGGCAACATCCATTTTTTTAAATAAAAACTGTTTTTTGATGACATTTGTCAGCAATTCAACTTACTGAGTGGCCACTTCAAAAGGGAAAGTCCAACTTTATTAAATTCTTGAGCACCTTTAAGGTAACTCCAGTCTCTTTTGTATTTAAACACAGACTGTAGTCCCACTATTTTTTTAAAAAAAATTTCCTTCTTGTTATTGTGAGGTATGTATCCAGAATAGAGGCTATGGAGGTTGATGTTCAGTGTCTTTCTTCACTGCTCTGAACTTAAATGTTGATGCAGGCTCTCTCACCAAACTGAATGCACATGGCATATGGCCCCTCCCATTACCCAGCTGCCCCAAGTATTCCCCATCTGCCTCTGGAGTGCTGGAATTGCTGTACAGGGGCCATCCTCTCCTGATTGGCTTCTATGTGCAGAATCACCATTTTTAACTAGAAATATCTTGGCTTGAAGACATCTATTTTGAAAATTCTAAAGCCTGGCTTCTGTTTATACTGCCCTCACTTGTAGCAAGATAATCTCCCAGAAGATCATATCTCATGGCTTCAGTGACCGCTACATAAGTTGAACTGAAATTTTTTTTAAAGTATATATTGTGCTCTTTCCCCTTGCCATTTAATCACCAAGGCAAAAAATGTAAATCCATTCACCTTAATTTTTAAACCATTAAGCTTCAGCTGAAGTAATAATATCTTTATAACCGAACAGACTAGAAGCCTACAACTAGAACGCTGCAACAGTAAAATCACAGGGCATTGCTAATGGAAAAAAAGTGCCTTATTTTAACTTATATTAAAGATACATGCTCACCTATTAACTTACCTCATTTAACTCATTAAACTTTAAGCATTTTTATAGCCACGAAAATCAATAATGTAATAAGGCTTAAATATATGCTCATATAAATCTCTGAACCTTATATTCAGAAAAGCCCATGCTTTCAGAGGGAGTTTATATTTTAAACATTCCAGTAGTCAAGGGAGCACTGAGAAGAACGCATAAGTTCCAGGAAGCCCACTGTTTCCTGACATGTGTATCTGCATCATTCAGTCATTGCCACAGGACAGCGTATCTCTGAGGTCTTGGGATTGTGTCACCTCTTCTGCTGATATTCTAGGATAACCTCAAACTGTCTAAATTTAATGTAAGGAAATTTAAAAATGCAACTGTTTTAATTAAGATATATATAGTTAGTATATATTATACACAGCAATTCCAAATATTATACACAGGTAAATTCTATTATCTATCAATCTACCTATCTATCTATTTACCTAGCTATTAACAGATTATAGATATAGTCCTTGAAACTACTGTTTTAAAACTATATACTATAGACATATATTATAGAATATTGTATTTTTTATTGTTAGAGGCAAATATTTTCATCATGGAAATATGCTATCTATAGGGAAATATGCTATCTATTATTCTTTCAGTATTTTTAAAGTTAATTTTCCTACCCAAAGATGAAAAATTATAGTTTTATCATCTGAACTTAAGATACGGAGAAAAATGCAGATGAATGAAACATATTATATTTTAGTGGATAAAATAAACTTGTGGGAAACATTAAGGAAAAGACACAGTCACTGTCTAGCTGTCTAGTCACCAAGCGGTCTAACATTCTATCAGGAGCTGACTAGCTACAGTGATGCCCTAGACTATCCAGGTACAATTTAGTTGATTGCTGTGTTATTGTCACACATGTCTGTGAACTGAAATGCTCCTGAGCACAGAACTACTTAGTTTAATTCACTTGGCATATCAGCTCCTAGAATGTCTGCTGCTGGGTGAGGTGACACATAAATCTAGTCACAACATTCAGGGAATGGAGGCAGGAGAATTGTATCTTTCAGCCCGGGCCACAAATTGAGTCTGAAGTTGGTTTAGACTTAAAACAGGGAGACCTAGGCTAAAAACAAACAAACATAAACAAAATTAAAAAAATGCATATAAAGTTATGGTTTTTTCTTTTGATAGGCAAATCACTTGGTAAGTCACACCAGTATTTTACATTAGTATCTTAATGAGCTGTGCTTACTCAATAAGGGGTCATTTGGAGAAAAGCTGCTTGCATTATTTATGTTACATACACCGCAAATACTGGATTAACACAGAACCACCACAGCAACTCAGAAGAGATTTCTTAGAGTGTCAGCTTAAGTGATTCTCTTTAAAGAATTGCTTCTAACCTTAACGAAATATGTAGGGCCATTATTAGGTTAAGACATGGTTTTAAATCGACCATTAAATTATATACTGATTTAATAAGCTTAGACCTTTTCAACTATCTTAACAAGAAGACTAGACTCAATTAAAGTTAAATGTTGAGAGGGGATCTTAAAATTGAACAGGGAAGTCTGAGGAGAATAGGCTCCCATTACAGTATCTGCAGAGCACACAACCAATATAAAACTTTGTGAAGACTTGTCATGTTAAGTACACTTTCCAACTGAAGTAAAAGTACCCACTCTTATATCCTGTGTGTCTCTTCTTACCTAGAGGATATTAATGAGCACATTTTACATATATATATATATATATGTGTGTGTGTGTGTCTGTGTGTGTCTGTGTATACACTTATGCATATAATTTAGAGATATACACATATATACATATACACATACATAGTGTAGAGATATAAGTATATGCATATATAGACATACATTGTAGATATATACACATCAACTATATATATATATATATATATATATATATATATATATATTATGTAGCAACTAGTGCCCAGTGACAATTGTGAGGCATGAATCTCATATGGTCCCTCTGATGTAAAGGAGCCTCTACATAACCTGAAATTGCTCTAATTGTCCCTCTGCAAGATTTGTTATTTCATTCTTTTCAGAAGTTAGTCATGCTTTAAAATTTGGTATTAAGAGCTGAGTTTCAGCTTAAAACCATTGATTTGCTACCTTAGAGCTCATCCCCCAATAATTTTACTGATTGTATTTGCTTCTGATCTTTGTGCATATCACTTATTGTGTAATACCCTTCAATTTAATTTTCTTTTCACCTAGATTCACATACCTGCCATTCAATATCATTGGTATATTTTGTTAATTTATTTTATCTTTTTCTCTGTCAAATTTTCATTATATTATTGATAAATAGGTGAATTGCTTCCTACAGTTTTTATCTTGTTTGTTATAAAATTACAGCTCAATTTAGTTTTATCCATGATTTTTGAAATTTGATTCTTCTCATATCCATGTATGAGAAAAGTAGTCCCAATGATCTCAACTGGTTATACCAATGCACATATGCTGGCACTCATTAAAGAGAAAATTTAATGGAAAATTCGTCATCAGATAGCTATATCATTTAAGCTAATTTCGAAAACCATAGAGAAGGATTTGAGAAAAATTGGTTTAGCTAGTAATGATTGAAAGGTATTAGTGAGAACTTTCACACAACCAGAGCAAGCCTGAGTAACTTATGTCTTTGTTAGACTATGTTGAACATACCAAAAATGATAAATGGGAGAAAAATATCTATAGTAAGTGTCATAAAAGAAAAATTGCAAATAATGAAAAATATATATTAAGATGTATTTGATAAATTTTAGAAATTAGAGACATGAATTATCAGATTCAGTGAGAGAACTATTTATGATCACAACGTGCAGAAAATAATGTTTCACAAAACTTGCAATACATCCAAAGCTAGAGAAGACAAACTAAATGTTTGTTGTCTCTCATCAGAAAAATAGGATATTTCCTGGCATGGAGATAAACTAGAAGTTATTTTTTTTAAAAAAAAAAAAAAGGAAAAGGAAAAAGCATATTGGAGCCAGCTTTTCCAGGGACAGGATCTGTCACACTGACAAATAACACATTTAGACAAAGAAAATGGCAGAACAACTCTGCTGCTACCTAAATTTTATGAAATGAATGATTATAGATTCTCTCTGCTAAGAAACGAGTGAAAAGTGATGAAATTAAACGTGATCTCTGTGTTGAAAACAAAGAACAAATGTGAGTTATTCAATTTAGGTATTTGGCAGAATAAAATGGACACATCAAAAATAAGATAAAGCAATGAAAAGCAAGGCTGTTTTTCAGTAGATATAAAGAAAAACAGACAGAATCCTTAGGTCCTGGATGATACAGAGAACAGGGATGTGAGAGTTCTTAGTTCACTGGAGGAGTGCTTTACTTTGGATTGATGACATTTAATTTACCTATTTACAATGAGGTTATGTCTGCGTGGTTATGATAGAGAATTGAGTTTTACAAACTCTATTATATACACCATTCAGGTGGAGGAGAAGTGTTTGGAAACACATCTGTCAGCATTCTTACCCTTCCCAGGATGACTCTGAACTTTGTGCTACAGTAGAAGATCGACGCTCTTGTGAAAACGCCAGTGAAAAGGTGTTGCTCTGTCGCAAATTCAATGAGATGCCAAGTCTGCGTTTTACTGGCAAAAAGAAATAAGAACGAATTGGTACTAAGAATTTATTAGGGTTTTGTAAATATGTACAAAATTTATGTATTATAAGTTTTGACAATATTATAAAAACAAGTCTATTGCTGAAGTAATTTTTAGAAGAGAGTATCTTTGGTGTTAATAATGTAATAATAATAAAAATCATCATCATCATCATAAAAAAAAGAATTTACAAATTCATGATGCCATGTGCTGGGCCTCGAAGAGACTGTACAATGTACTTGTGCGTAGCAAAAAATATACCGCTGGTACTTTTTGTTGTTTGAGAATTTTATACATGTAATGATTTTGATCAAAACCACTAGTTTTAATCCCCTCCAATTCCTTCCTTCTTCCCTCCCTCCCTCCCTCCTTCTCTCATTTTTTCCTCCCAAATACATATATTTTTAAAACTACTGAATCCAATTATTTCTTCATGTGTGTAAATAGGTTTAGTGCCAGCTACTAGAGCATGGGTAACCATGTGCTCTGTAGAAAACTGACTCTTGCTTCCCCATCATTTATGCGAGAACAACACACGAACAAACTACCCAGATCCCAGCATGCATGGTGGAAAGGTTTATGGAGGTTTACACTTGAATAATTTAAAATACAAGACTTGCATGGAACAATGACCAAAACCAAAATATATGTAAATGGGTGAATGAACATATATATTATATGCATACATGAAGATTTATTTGTTTATTTATACTAGTTACCTCTATGTAACTTTATTTGGCTTAATCTCATTTTGTAGACCAGACTGGCTTCAAATTCAATTAAAAATTTTCTGTCTCTCCTTAGTGCAAGGATTGCAGATGTGAGCTACCACATGTGACCTAAACATGTATCTATTTAAAATATTATTATGTGGACATGCAAAATGTATCTCAAAAGGTGAAGTAATATGTTTGAATACTATTTAATTACAGACAAGAACTTGGGAAGGTGAGCCAGAAAAGTACCCCACACAAATGAAACATTGTGTACAATAGGCTAATATGAATTCATTTTAAAGATGATTATCAAGAAGAAGTGCATGATTATTTAAGCTGTATATTAATATGACTGACTACAGTCTTCTATTCACACACAGTGAATGTTTTTTTTTTTTATCTGAGGCTAAAGGTTGCCCCTGTGAATTAAAATACATGCCAAATATAGGGCTTGTTGGGGTATTGTTGTAATATACGACGGCTGAACAACAGAATAATGTTAAGTAAAAAGAAATTTCAAAGGTACAGAGCAAAGGATATAGATGCCTAATTTGCATAGTAAAAACATGCCGTATAATGTTCACTGCATAAACTCAGAATATATTCCAAACTTTTGTCACCTCGAGGTATGCGTGGCACAGAAATTGATTAGCTGGGAAGAGATAGTGCCTTAATTTTCTCAACTCACAGGGTAATTTCTTAAATCATTTACAAGGATGTGCTCATATACGACTTTTGTAAATTTCTGAAGGAAAAGCTTGCACTTTGAAAGCAACATGTAGCTTTAAATTTATGGGCTGGCAAGGGCCCCTTTCTCATCCATGTTAATAAGTGGGAGCCGAATGTGCACATTTTCCCCCTATAGGAGGTTCAAGTAAGATTTTGCACTTTTGACTAGAAAAATAAAATTTATCTACAGATAAATATACTCATTTTTCTTTTTCAATTATTCCACTGCTGAAAACAGAACATGAAAAGGCCAGGTTAAGACATAAATGAGTAATACCTTCCACAGCAGTGGTCTTGGTGAACGACACACTATTCTTAGGCAAGTTTACCCCAAGTTAACTTGAATCCGCATTTTATTGCAATCCATTTACAATGTTTCTTCTTTTCTATAATATGTTGTATATATTTTCCTTATTAATTTTCCTTTGTATCTTTCTAATTTTGGAATTCTGTCTATGTCTGGCCCCAAAACAGTCATCAGCTACCGAGACCCAGCTTAAGCATCAATCCCGTTGGTGTGGGACAATTCTGTTAATCATGTTTTAAATAAATGCTGATTGGCCAGGCAGGAAGTATAGGCGGGAAAACCAGACAGGAAGTAGAGGTGGAGCAAGGAGAACAGGAGAAATTGGGAAGCAGGAAGCTTCCCTGGGATTCCTGCACAGATCTCCAACAAGGCAACATGTAGCAGCCCAGCTGAGAGAAGGTACTGGCTATGTGGCTGACAATGGGTTAATATAACTTATGGGAGCTAGTAAGAAGCCTGAGATAATGGGCCAATCAGTTAATAACCTAATGTAGACTCTCTGTGTGATTTTCTTTGGGGCTTGCTGGCTGTGGGGTACTGGGTAGGACAGTAACCCCAACAAGCCAGCCCTCGTGTTACATCCCGTTATTGTTTTTTTTTATTTATTGTTAAAAGAAGAATTTACATTTACTCCCCTTGTCCCAGGCCCTCCCGCTCCCCCACTACCCCACCGCCCTCTCCCTGCTTTCTTGAGATGGGGCAGGATACCCCGCCCTGTGGACAGCCCAAGGCCCTCCCCCCTCCATCTCGGCCTAAGAAGGTGTGCATCCATATAGAACAGATTCCCAAAAGGCCAATACATGCAGAAGAAATAGGTCCCTGTGCCATTATCATTGGCTTACGGGTCAGTTCCCATTGGCAGCCACATTCAAAGAGTCCGGTTTGGTCATATGCTCCTTCAGTCCTGGTCCAGCTGGATTTGATGAGCTCCCAATAGATCAAGTGCACTGTCTCAGTTGGTGGGCCAGTTCCTCACGGTCCTGACTTCCTTGCTCATCTAATGTGAGACTCCACTATCAACCCTGCCTTTGAAAGTTCACACCCACTGTCTTTTGTGAGATATATATGTGCGTATTTCAGTCTCTGCCACTGGAATCTCCCGCGTGAGGGTGTCTGGAATACAACTACACATTTCACTCTGTTCTGCAGCACAGATTTCCAAGGATCCTGGTGATAAGAAGGAGATTTGGGAAATTTCTTAATGCCACATTGTCCCAGATAAAATGAGAGCTATGATCATGTCTTATGCTGTAACTGTAGAGGCATGCTAAAATCATCATTCAATACCAGATCGCCAATGAAATGTCAAGAGTGATTAACTGAGAAAGTATCTGTAAAAACACTTGAGGTAACATTGTGACCTTAACTGATTAGTAAACTAACTTCTCTTTTTTACTCCATTTATTTTGAATACATCTCTCCTTTTTTTCTCATATTTATGGTTCAAACTTTAAGGTTTATAGACCTTTACAGTATTTAAGCTGTGTGCTGCAACTTTCAATTTAGGCAGAAATAACTATCACTGAACTGCTGGAAAAAAAAATCCTCCCTGTTAAGAGTGAGGAGTGATTTTTTTTCTCTGGCATGGGGAGAGAAGCAGAGAAAAGAGTTTTCTATAGAATATATGCATGTATTGGAGAGAATAGGAGATGTAAGAATGATCTGATGAAAAAAGGAACAAGGATACTTGAGGATCCAATGGGCCTGCATGAGGCATCCCTAAGTGCTGGTGTACTCACACACAGTCTTTAGAGGCAGAACCAGGTGGTAAAAAATATCATTGGTTCAAAGTTCTATTCCTTATAGAAGAGTGTTGAGGGTGTTTCTGATGCCAGTTAGGTTGACTCAAGCTTTCCTGTTTGGTTCAAACAGAGGCTCCGGTTTTTATGGAACTGTCCCACTTTACAAATGTTTATGTGACACCTCGCATGATGCAATCCGTCCAGTTAATCCTCTATGAAAAAAGGTCATTCTGTGACAATGGGCTCAAGGTTTGATCAAAGGACACGGATGTAATGATTTCTATTTTCAAATAGTTGGGATATGGGAATATTGAATGCTGGTACAAAAGGGTTAATAAAGGAATTAGGAAGTTATTAATTCCACTAATGAGTGAGTACATACCATACTCATCTTTTTGGGTTTGGGATATCTCACTAAGGATAGAGTTTTCTATTTCCATCCATTTGCATGCAAAATTCAAGATGTCATTGTTTTTTACCGCTGAGCAGTATTCTAATGTGTATATATTCCTCACTTTCTTGATCCGTTCTTCCATTGAGGGGCACCTAGGTTGTTTCCAGGTTCTGGCTATCACAAATAATGCTGCTATGAACATAGTAGCACAAATGGTTTGAAGTATGGTTGGGGAATCTCTTGGGTATATTCCCAGGAGTGGTATTGTTGGATCCTGAGGTAGGTTGATTCCCAGTTTCCTGAGAAACTGCCACACTGATTTCCAAAGTGGTTGCACAAGTTTGCATTCCCACCAGCAATGGAGGAGTGTTCCCCTTAGTCTACATCCTCTCCAGCATAGGTTATCATTGGTGTTTTTGATTTTAGCCATTCTGACAAGTGTAAGATGGTATCTCAAAGTTGTTTTGATTTGCATTTCTCTGATCACTAAGGGCCTTGGGCTTCCCACAGGGCAGGGTATCCTGCCCCCTCTTAAGGAAGCGGGGGGGGGAGGTGGGGTATTGGGGGTGCCGGAGGGCCTGGGACAAGGAGAGTAAATGTAAATTTTTCTTTTAACAATTAAAAAAAAGCAAAAAAGGAAGTTATTAATTCTAAGGTTTATGTGATTAACAGTAAACAAAAAATGAAGCATTAAGATACATGACTGTTATACCAGGGCTGGAGAGATAGAGTCAGTCAATAAGAATTTCCTTGTGCTTGCTTTGGGCAGCACATATACTAAACTTGAAATGAAAGAGATGATTAGATGATTAGCACGATGTGGAAAAAACAGTAGTGCCCAGCATCCTGTGCTACATAGCAAGTCCAAAGTCAGTCTGGGCTACACACAACTAATTTCGAAATAAAAGCACACCAGTTGCAAGATGATGCATGGCTGATGGGTTAACAGAGGAATTTAAGGTGACAGTATAGTTTCCCCCTAACACTGTGAACACAAGAGGAAAAGAGAAAACATCTTTGTTTCAGGCAAACATGAACTTGTTCTTGGTCTGAAGGGAAAAGGATCACCACTTGTACAGTTGTGTTTTTATAGTTGATGAAACTTTTATTGCTCATGAAGATTAGTTTTTCCATAATTTTAATGTCTGAACCCAGATGTCATGTGAGGAAAACCAGTTGCTACTGATACACAATTCTGCCAGCAAGGGACCTTGGAGGGAAGGAGTCAAGAGTTCCCACAGTGGGCAAGAGACAAACACTCTATCGCCATGCAGACAGAGTTTAAGTGGGAAGTTTTATTGAGATAAAGGGAGTGGGAGACACACACACACACACACACACACACACACACACACACACTGAGAGAGAGAGAGAGAGAAACATACAGAGACAGAGAAAGACAGAGAGGAAGAGACAGAGACAGAGAGAGAGATGCAAAGAAGGAATGCAGAAGAGGAAAAGGAGGTAGATGTAGGCAGAGTTTCACTTTTTAAAGGGACGGGATGTTGCCTGCCCAGCAAGCATGCATGACTCAGGGGTATTGTACTCTGTCAGGTTCTCAAGGGGTGGTGCCAGATGTACCAGGACACTGACAGCTAATCTACCATCTACATGCCTGGGATGCTGGAGAGGAGTCTGGAGCAGATGCAGAGCATCATATAGTATATCCAGGGACTGCTCTCTGTAGATGCTCTTCCTTATGGAACATATCTTGGAGTCATGAAACTGCTAGCAAACCATCACTCTGCAGTGAGAATACCCACTTCATTTTAGGGGAAGGGGCTTCAAATTTGAATGCGTGCCAATTAAAATATCTTCTATAACTAGTGATAGAATTCTATGTAGAAATAGGAATATTTTGATGTGTGGTTTCCTTTGCGAATCTGAACACAGAGAGGAAGTTTCTTCCACCTACATGCTGTTTTCCATGGTAAGAGGATGAGACAAAACTGATAATTTGATAATCTTTTTTTTTGTTTTCTACTAATTGTTTATTACAGAGATAACTTAATTTACAAGAGTTTTCCCAAGAGGGGGAAAGAAACCCTGAGCATGAAAGTTATTCATCTATAAAAAGAATATAATTAGATGAATTATCAGAGAAGATGAGATTGAAAATCATCCTGTTAAATGGTAACAGGAACACCAATGGGTGCTTTCTCTCATGTGGGATCTAGATTTCATATAGATACATAAACATGTGTGTGTGTTCATTTATACTTACACACACACACACACACACACAAAGGCAGAAAGGATTTTTGAGAATCAGGGAGAATAAAGAGCATGGGAAGGCTACTATTGGGGATAAATGTGGCATATATATATATATATATATATATATATGAGAAGCCTACTGATTTTTTTGCCTTAATCTTATATCTGTCCACATTACTGAAAGTGTTTATCAGTTATAGAAGTTCCTTGATAGAATTTTTTGGGTCACTTATGTATACTTTCATTTCATCAACAAATAGAAAATCTTTGACTTAATTGCTTTTTAATTTGTATTTCCTTGATTTCCTTTTCTTGTCTTATTGCTCTAGCTAGAACTTTGATTATTTTATTGAATAGATATGGAGAGCATGGACAACCTTTTCTTGTTCTTGATTTCACTGGGATCACTTTGAGTTACTTTCCATTTAGTTTGATGTTGGCTGTTTTCTTGCTTTTATTATGTTTAGGTATGTTACTTGTATCCCTGCTCTCCCCAAGACTTTTATCATGAAGGCTGTTCAATTTTACCAAAGGCTATTTCGGCAGCTCATGTGATGATCATGAGATTTTTTTTCCTTTTAGTTTGTTTATTTTGCATATTACATTGACAGATTTTCATATGTTGAACTCTCCCTGCATCTCTAGGATGAAACCTACCTGGTCATGGTGAATTTCTCTCATGTGTCCTTAGATTCAGTTTGCCAGTATTTTATTGAGTATTTTTGCATCAATATTCACTAGGGGGATTGGCCTGTAATTCTTTATCTTAGTTGTGTCTTTGTGTGATTTGAGTATCAAGGCAACTAAAGCTTCATAAAAAGAGTTTGGCAGCATTCCTTTTGTATCTATTGTGAAGGACAATCTGAGGAGTATTGGTGTTGGCTCTTCTTGGAAGTTCTGGTAGAACTCTGCACTGAAACCATCTGGCCCTTAACTTTTTTTGGTCAGGAGGCTTTTGATGAGCGTTTCTATTTACATCAGGTTTATAGGTCTATTCAATTTATCTGGTCTTAGTTCAGTTTTGGTACATGGTACTTACCTAGAAAATTGTCCATATCCTTTAAATTTTCCAATTTTGTGGAGTACAGGTTTTTCTTTTCTTTCTTTCTTTCTTTCTTTTTTTTTGAGACAGGGTTTCTCTGTAGCTTTGGAGCCTGCATTGTAATACTACTAGCTCTTGTAGACCAGACTGTCCTTGAACTCACAGAGATCCATCTACCTCTGCCTCCCGAGGCAATTAAAGGTGCACACAACTATTGCCTGACTGGAGAACAGGTTTTTGAAGTATGATTTGATGATTATCTGGATTTGCCTAGTGTCTGTTGTTATATTCCCCTTTTCATTTCTTGTTTGGTTAATTTGTATATTCTCTCTGTGTCTTTTGGTTTTTGGATAAGGGTTTGTGTATCTTGTTGATTTTCTTGAAGACACAACTCTTTGTCTCATTGATTCTCTGTNAGAGAGAGAGAGAGAGAGAGAGGCATCAGAGCAAACACTTTTCTGACAAGTGCTGTAGTTCCTGCATTCTGATTGACACAGTGCAGGAATCTCTAGGGATGGCTAGACTTTTCAGTCAAAAGCAGTACTTTTGGCTCCATTGGCTTCTGAGCCTCAAACTATAGAGTGGATGCCATTAGGAGACAGTGCATGGTGTCAGGACTTCTCTGTAGTAAGGGTGCTGGAGGCTCAAGTGAAGATTCTTGGAATGATACTGCTGAAATTGGTTCCATGCTGATGACTTTTGTGGACAAAGTTGTACTCAATGAAAAGAAAAATATTAATATACCATAAGTCTCAAATCTATTCACTGTGCCACTTCACTTAGTAATATTATCATTATTTAATTTTATTTAAACATGATTGTGAGTTTTACTTTTCTAAGAATTGGGAGCCTTTGCATAGCTACCAAATGAAAGCTCCTGCTATAGCAATTGTGATAGCCTCAATATTTTCTTAAGAAAACTGTACTATAAAATAACAAGCATGATGTGGACTTACGTGAAGCACCTTATTCACTCATGTATGCAAATACATGAAGCAATACTTATTTTTCACGATATAGAAGATTATGGATAGCTTTAATGTATATTTTTGCTTGTTTATGATGTCTAGTTTTTCTATAATAATTTCATATATTAATTTGCAAGGTTTAATCAGTAGAGATTCAGCTTAATTTGAACTATATTCCTAATATGCAAGATGTAGATATATAATTCCTTTTCCCTAGCCTATTTCAGAGAATACAGGATATAAATCATAGATTAGCTTCTTTGAAGTAGCAAGTAAATATTCTAATATTCTACAGATAATCCAAATATCAGGCTATTTATTCTATAGTGCAGTAGCATTTTTTTCTCATAAAATGGTCTAACATACTCCAAAGCTACAGAAAGACTGCTAAATCAATTCAGTTTAGCTGAAAGTTATTTTCTTCCATTCAGCATTGGACATGTGGTATTTTCTAAGTAAAATTAAATTATAATTTTTCCTTTCTTAGATTCTCACTAATGTGTCTGAACTGAAATCATTATGTTAAAAACATGAATTGTAATTCTTTTGCTTGAAAACTCACATGACCTTCTAATAGTATTAACTCCTCAGACTCTGCAGAGTGGGAAGGTGTCAGATTTGATTCTGAAGAGACTATGAAAGATTAACAAGTTAAAACTTAAGTTCAAATATCCTTTTGTGAAATGGTGGGATTTTTAGTGTGGCCTAAGGTGAAGAAGGACCGTGGGAACAAAGTCAGCAAAAGGATTTGGAATACTGTCCCTCTTCTTCCTCACCCATTATTTCCCAGCTGCTGTCAGCCCTACCACACACTCCCATCTATAACTAACAAGAAATGGAACTTCAGAAATTATACTAAATCTGAATTAAGGGGTCTTCTGTGGCCAGGAGATAAATATGCAAGTATTTATCCTAAAGCCTTTTGAGGAGGAAATTGGAATCTGTAGATACGCAGCTAAGAATGTAAAATCAAATGTAGGAAATATTGGAGATAGAGAGGAACTGAAGAGAATTAAATTTTTCCTCTATCACAGGAGTTGTGGATTGTTACTGCACAAATTGTAGACGAGAGAAAGGCATAAGGCATAAGAATAACAGCTTCAGCAGGATGTCAAGAGTCTTTAGAGAAGGCTAGTATTGAGGGTTGGTTTATTGGAGTGTTCAACATGCAGACAATAAAGCCATGGACAAGAATGGTGAGGAGGAAATAATTCTTTTGAACATGTAATAGTGATAGATGATAAATTTACACATAAGTATTAATGGATATATGAATATGTAGAGGTATAAAATCTACACAGACAGTGAGAGAAGTAAATACTTTTAACTTTTACTTCCTCTGTGTTTATGTGCAAAAGTCTATCACAAGTTTTTTAAAGAATGGTAAGTGTATATCTGTATCTGTTTTTGAGACAGAATCTCACTGAATAGCCAAGGCTGTCCTCAAATTCATGGTGATCTTCCTTGGAGATCAGAGGTGTGAAATACCATGCCAGGCACATGTACTTCAAAGCAAATAAAGGTTACAATTGTGTGGGTGAAATTTGCAAAGTACTTAAAATTCCAAAGAAAAATATCATACTCATTTTGCAGTTGGACCATGGTCCATTCCTCAGTCCTCCACAGGCACTTATGAAGGACTCCTTAACCATCTTGTTTCACTCACCATCTTTTCAAATATTCTACCAAAGGGAAAGTAGCACCCTCCTGCTATGTAGGCTCGTGTACTTGAGAGTGAGCTGACGACATTGTGAGGATCCAGGGTATCAATAATTGATTCAAGTGACTTGTCTTCTTACCCAAGTCCTCAGTGACATGTGACATGTGACAATGTTTTATTAAAGTTGCATTATACCCTTGATGCACTGGGACAGAGTGTCATGGGAGTCCTTCCATGAGTGACATATTTTCTCCTCTGTAGCTTTGCAGACGTTGAAGTGTGCCATTGAATGTCATTCTATGCACCTTTTTAAAACAATGACATCAAATTCTGAAAGGTAATATTTTCTATTTTGCATTGTATATTTTATTTCTAAAAGTCCATGTTTTTTCAGAAAGACTGCACACATAGGAGAACAATGCCCATGAGCAAAATATTTTTTATACAATCGTCAGTGTTTGTTTTGTTTATCATATTACTTTTTAAATAATTCTATTATGTGAATTATTTCTCTCTTAATATTTTTTAGGGTAACTAAATATAATTATATCTTATCTCCCAGTCTCTTTCTTGCATACCCCTTTCTCCAATTCATGTCACATATGTATGATATATCTATATCATCTATATCTATCTATATTGCTAAATAATAAACACAACCTGCTCTGTGTCCATTTAGTGTTACTTGCATATATGTATAAACATGTATATATACATGTTTTCGCTGATCTCTAGATAATATATAACTGCTTGAGGACCTGGTCCCTGGGGAAAGACCATTTATTACATTCCCAGTATTCCTGAGTTGTCTGTAGTTCTTGTTTAGTGTTGGAGCCCTATGAGTTTTATCCCTTCCTTGGTATCATGGATGTATTACTTGAACATGTTCAAAGAACTAAAAATAAGAGTGAAAAAAAACAAAACAAAAGAGCCATTCAGAACACGGCTATGTATCTGAACAGCATTCTTAAAAGAACTATAAATAGCTAAAATGTCTCAAAAAATTCTCCTTGTTCATAGCAATTAGTTTAAAAGCAAATTAAGACAATTTACTTTGACATTTCGTTGTACCCCAGTCAACATGGCAAAGATCAACAACACAGTGGACAACACAAGTGTGGGGAAAGAGGAACCCTCATTAACTGTTTGTAGGTTTCATTCCTTTGGGAAATCAGTAAGAAGAGGTGTCATAAAAGCTAAAAAAAAATCTACCGTAAGACCTAGTTAAAACATAAGCCTGAAGGACTCAACGTCTTACTTTAGAGATAACTTGTTCTGCCATATTCATTACTGATTCATTCACACTATCTACCAGATGAAACAACGTAAATACCCTTTGATATATGAATGGACAATGAATTTGTGGTACATATCCAATATAAAATACTATTCAGCTGTAAAGAAAAGAGAAATCATGAAATCTGAAGGTAAATTGGTAGAACTAGAAAAGATCATCTTGAGCGAGGCAACTCAGACCCCAAAAGGCAAACTTCTCCTTTCCTTCCTCATTGGAACTACGAGCTCCAAATTGTCAAATCTAGACATAGCCTACAGAAATGTGGAGGTTTTGTGTTGTGCTGAGTGAAAGCAGGGCATTCTAGGTGAGCGTGATATATATGTCCCACCTTTTTAAAGGATAGAGATTGGTGGCTGATTACTGGAACTATTCAGAGAATTATGTAAGGTTAAGAATCAGAGAACAACCACTCAGTGGCAGGGAATGTACAGAGTTCAGTGACAGGCATTGCATAAATGTCCAGAGTTTGACTGGACAAACGTGCACTTTTGTATAGCTCTTGTGGATACTAAGACAAGCCATTGAAATTTCACTGAGTCTTTTTGAGAGAGCATACTTAAATATAAATTCTATGAAAGTGGAATAATTAATGCAAAGAATATCAAAATCATAACTGCAATATATTCTCTCAAGACAAGAGTTGATGGGGTGGCATGAAATTTTTTTTGAGTGAGTGTGCTAAGGCTCAAAGTTCCAGAACAAATGCCTAAGGCAGAGACATGTCTGTAAAACCCACAGAAGCAGTGTGTTTAAGAGACTGAATACACTTGTGTGTCAGCAAAGGTCAAGGCTCAAGTACTCCAACATGCTGGATCTAGTCAAAAGACAATTACCTTGAAATTGGTAAAGGTCAGTAATCACAATTAGTAGATGAAATAGACAGGGGAGTAGGTAATAGACTCTGGGCCTTTCTTTATAGTCATAAAGAAATCTCTGTAGATTTATGGGTCAAGTATGAGCCAGGAGCAGAAGCAAATCTGAAGATTAGCTTTCAAAGAGAAATGATGATAGGTTGGAATTTTTCATACTTGAGAATAAAATTCTTCCAGTACTCACCTATGAGTGATGAGAATCTAGCTAAAATATACTACTGGAGCAAAGAATACAGACATGAGGTTGCATATTTGGATGTACTGATAAGGAAAGAACAATGCTTCTGAAATTATCATACCTTCTCTATGGAGCTAAGATTATTAACCATAAATTTCAGGGAATGTGATACTCTGAGGGACACCTGTCAAGGTTCTGAATATCCTCAACTCTGATAAGAGCTACAGAAAGTATCTGGAGACAGATAAATCCTTCAAGTTCAGTATGACCTTTAAGAAGACTATGCAATCAATAGTTCACTGGTGAAGTCACCACTGTCATTTTTGCAAGTGTCTCTAAGAAGCAGCACCAAACCTTGACTGTCTTACATTGTTGCAGGAAGAATGCTTACCTCAAGGCTCCATGGCTAACCATTCATGGGATGCCTGGACCAACTTTTCAGTTGCAGATGGCACTGACATACTCAAAACCTTGGTATGTTGTCCTGTTTTGCAAAACAAATGATTCTGCATTTGGTGCAGGAGACTTGTCTGTTTAGTCAATCATGTTTTAAATAAATGCTGATTGGCCAGGCAGGAAGTATAGGTGGGAAAACCAGACAGGAAGTAGAGGTGAGAACAGGAGATTTGGGAAGCAGGAAGCTTCCCTGGCATTTCCTGCGCAGATCACCATGGAGGCAACAATGTAAGCTGCCCAGCTGAGAAAAGGTACCGAGCCATGTGGCTAACATAGATGGGTTAATATAAGTTATCAGAGCTAGTAAGAAGCCTGAGATAATGGGCCAATCAGTTAATAACCTAATGTAGACTCTCTGTGTGATTTTCTTTGGGGCTTGCCGGCTGTAGGGTACTGGGTGGGACAGTAACCCGAACAAGCCAGCCCTCATGTTACATGCATTGAGCAGGTGATGCTTTCTTTACATTAATGAAATGTAGATGAAGAAAAATCGCATAAGAAAGCTATACATATTTTATATTGTAACTCTGAAAGAAATAATGGAAATCGATTCAGTAATCTAGGTGGAGATTTTATGACTGCTTATATTTTAGGAGAAGCCTGAACTAGAGAGGTAAAAGTTACGAGGGCATGCAAAATGTCAAGTTGTTTGGTTTCTTTCTTTTTTGCTTTGTTTTTTTGGCTTGAATTTCCAGTGTGAGGAACTAAATGCAAAATTCTTTGTGAGATGGAAAAATGGATTTGCAGCAATTCTACATATTGCTATGCATAAGAAAGAATACAAAGAATATGATAGCATAAACCCTCCTCTCTTAGGTATATACCTACGCTGCATTTTGTCGTGTAAGAATGCATATGGGAGCAGGAATTGAAAGCCAGTCGCTTCTTTAGAAGTACCTATACTTTGTATTACATTTTAAATTCAGGTCCACATTGAACTGGAGCATATCAGGATTAAGCTGGTGTTCATGTGTCTACAGAAACAGAAGAAATTCATGCCGGAGTCTCTAAGGGCCACAAACCTTACTGGATATTTTGGTGCAGATCTGTACTTCCAGGACTAGGGAGTGTGAGGCAAGACAATTTCTTGGTTATCCTAGGCTACATAACAAGGCTCTGTCTAAAACAGTAAACAGCCAAAGATCAAACCGCATTCTAAACACTCTTACTTCATTTTACATTTTCAAAAGACCCATGTTTTCATGTCTAATAAAGCAAATGTAAAATAATTTCAGTAAAAATTGAAAGTATCTTTTTAGGTACAGCTGTGTTTGTGTGTGTTTGTGTGTGTGTGTGTGTGTTCATTTTACATTTTCAAAAGACCCATGTTTTCATGTCTAATAAAGCAAATGTAAAATAATTTCAGTAAAAATTGAAAGTATCTTTTTAGGTACAGCTGTGTTTGTGTGTGTTTGTGTGTGTGTGTGTGTGTGTGAGAGAGAGAGAGAGACAGAGACAAAGACAGAGATAGAGATAGAGATCACCACCACTACTGCATATTTTTTGTTTTTTCTTCTTTTAATTTACAGATTATAATACGATTACATCATTGTCTCCTTCCCTTGATGAGGACAGCTTAGCAATACACACCTCTGGTCCTCTGCTAAATCAGTGTTAAGACTGATTGGGGGTGTGCCACTAGTACCTTTAACTGTTTTCTTTTTTTGACAGTGCAACCAAATCACAAATAATCATATCATTTCTCTGCTGTTTGTTATTACTTGCTGCTTTTATTGGCATATTGAGGATGGACATTTGGACAAGCATAACTTTATGGGGACTATGAGATCCAAGGACTGACCCAAAATTCTCAACTGAAATTACCATCAGACTGTATACTATTGCTCAAATTGAACCAGAATTATGTGGGATACCTACAGAGTATTATAAATTGTTTGTAAGATTTTTTTGCTGTGTAAAATATTTTATATAATTATGACTTCTATATAATGAGTTTAGTACACAATTAAATTGCTTGAATTTCAGTGTTTCTATGACATTTTTGTTGAGTTATTGAGTATAAGTCCTATAGAATTGTGATTACAAAGGCACATTTCTTAGTGTTCTAAAAATGTCTGAGGTGAGGCAATTAAGATTGGCATTGAGCATATTTTCTTACAGATGGCCAAAGAAAAACAATTGTGGGCTGGGTAAATGGTGCAGTCAGTGAAGTTCTTGCCCTGAAGTTTTGTAAAGAGGCATTCTTTGCTGTAGAAAGATTGACTTTTATCTGAAAGCTATAAGCAGTAAGTGCAGGACCTGCACAGTATCCTTCTATTCTAAAGTCATCCATGTCTTATACCATGAAAGGCTCTTGGCTTTTCCAAATAATGCTGTTCATCAGAATAGTTTACTGATCTAAATTTTGTTTTGTTTTGTTGTTTTTGAGACAGGGTTTCTCTGTGGCTTTGGAGGCTGTCCTGGAACTCGTTCTGTAGACTAGGCTGGCCTTGAACTCACAGAGATCTATCGATCTCTGCCTTCCAAGTGTTGGAAATAAAGGCGTGTGCCATCACTGCCCAGCTAATCTTTGGTTTTTATAAAGTCATGAGTTTAAGAATTGGGTACCACAATTACAAGAGCATTTTAGTCATTATCTTGTCTGTGTGCATCCGCAAAAGTGTCATCACTGTTAGACTCACAAAGCTGGTCATTTTGAACTTAGTGTGTGAATCATTCAAGGGTGATGCAAATTATTTAACATAAAGACAATTGCTCTGAATTCATCTAAAAAATATCTATTCATTTCATTATGCATATGTCTCCTGATATGTCCTATGTGTTTCTTCTCTGAATCACTTTAGGGAGGTTGGTTTGTCTGTCACAAAGCTTTCAGACTATAATTTATGGAGTTGAAACGCTGATTTAAAAGGAATCAGCAGGTCAGCACAAGCTGCACATCTTCCCTTCTGAGCAGGCTGTTTGTTATTTTGCTCTTGGTTTTCACTTGTGAGTGGCATTCATCAGTTTAATGATTGAAGGGGCCTGTGATGAAGGTGAGCGTGCCTTATGAAATTAAATGGGTCTGCACTCTTGAGGGATGATGACCAGCTATGAGTCAGGACAGTTTCCCATCTGCGGTTTACAAAAATAAAGGAATTATGGTATGACACATCACTCTGAAGTCCTCTGGGCTGGTTCACATATTTTAAGCGATAACCTCAAACAAATAAAATGTTACCCTAGCATACTAACCTCACTTCCAGCAATGGAAGAACTTTTACATTATTTATTCTGTTTGATTCACATCTGAATTTAAGTATAAGGAAGGCCCACAGTAAGAGACTTATTACCAGATCGAAGAAGCTGAGTGCAGCTTTATCAGTGAGGAACATGGTATTGCTACTTTCTATTTTATTCAAATTTACCTTCTATTTTCTGTGACATTTTAGTGTACACACACACACACATATATATATATATATATACATATATTCTGAGCAGGAAAGGTATGTGACTGACTAATATGTTCACATTCATAAATCAAAACAAGTGATAGGAAAAGTAGAAGATCATATAAAAATCTGTTCTACAGCTGATATTGTCTGGAGGTAGGTAAACAATGTTGCAGGCTGGAGGTGAGAATCAGAAAGATGCAAGCTAGAGGCAGGCACCAGAATTATGTAGGCTGGAGGTGGACATAAAAATATCCAGGGTAAATGTGGACATCAGAAAGATGAAGGCTAGAATAGGCATTAGAAAGATGCATGATGGATGTGAGTATCTAAAATACTGAAAATGTTTACTCTAAATATATATTAAAGATGTAATTGCCAGTTATCAGTGATATTTACTGGAGAAAACACACTTCTCTCATTCTCTCATTGAGGGAACGTGCCACCATTCAGTCATAAGCTGCCATTTCTGGGATCCCAGCCAGACCAAGCCTATTGTTGGTAGATATAAAAGCTATTTAGTAGCACTACTCAGGAGTTAGGAACTGATAAGATATACCTTTATGTTTACAAGGAAAACTTGTCATGCAGGGGTGTTCCAGTGACCCATACTTACATTCATAGTGAGTATATTGTCCATGCAAGGAGAATTGCCCAGACAGCTACTGTGACCACTTGATCATAAGGATTTTGGTGTGAGATATTTTCTTTTTTTAACAGTATAAACGATATTTTAAATTTATTTCATATTTCTTTTTTCATTTCTTTTTTTATTGTTAAAAGAAAAATTTACATTTACTCCCCTTGTCCCGGGCCCTCCCAATCTCCCACTA
>JAQHUG010000050.1:3807012-3820068 GCA_028555095.1 Dicrostonyx torquatus | reverse complement strand
CCTCTCAACAAAAGGACAATGTTAGGCTTAGTCACTGAAATTAGCTGTGCCTTCAAGAACTTACAAGGTAAAAACCGAGTGGAATTTTATACTTTTCTTTCCATTTAGCCTCTACTGGAAGGAGACAGCTGAGACTTTTGACGTGACAACAGTTGCTTAGGTCAATCTGTAGCGACAGTTTCAGGAGGAGTCCATCTAGATGTTGATCAAGTCAGGCGTTGCTGCGAAGCTAAAAGTAGTAATGCTTCCAATACCACACATTGTACCCGTGCTACCTCCAGCCTGGCTGCCTCTCTCCATCAATGTCAGGCACACAATGCTGAGGCATTATCCCATCAGACATCATTCAGTCTGAAGTCTTCTAGATGTTGCTGGACAGCAGAGGGCAGTGACAGTATTAGATTGACAGCAGAGACAGTATTCAGTGAGGTAACGACAGGGTTTATACACTGATTCCCCAAACTATAACAGCTGTTTCTTCTCTTGGAACATGGCAGGGATAAATAATGAGATCGTGGAATAGTAGGGACACAGGAGGACACAGATACATGGGGTAGCCCTTGGCTCATTGTGTGTTTCTTTTTATATTCCAACACTATGCTTTCCAGTATTTTAAGTCCCTTAGGAAGTATAACAGTAGTCTATTGCCCTGACTCTCATTAAATCAGCAGAACACAGTTACATGTGCTACCCCAGCCTGGCTACCTCTTTCCATCAATGTCTAGTCCATAATGCTGAGGTCCATCCAATGGCACATCATTGCCTCTCCCTTGAGCCAAGGAACAACCTGTCTTCTCTTTGCTCAGTTCAAGTCTTCCCTGCAACCTGTATGTTTAACTAGCTCACCTTCTCATCAGATCCCATGTCCAGTATCAGCAGAACCAGCTTGGGCAGCTACGGACCAGCAGTTATGTCTGGTACCGATATTCATCTTTCCCTTCTCTACTATAGGACCATGGGACTTATCTTCACATGGTTGAAGCTGTTCAACCGTGTTGGACTTAGCCATTCACTAGGTCATAGAAAACAGAGAAAGAAGGTATTAAAACAAGGAATTTTCTCCTTATTTAAAGCAAACGGACTTGTACAAATCAGCCTCTTGTAGTGTATTGATGATTACTTAATGATGTGTAGAATTTTAGCTACAAGAAACACTTCAGAAGTAAATGCTTGGTTAAGCAGCCACATGCTCACATAAGACCTTTTGGTGGAAAGAAGAAAAGATGTAAAGTGGAGATGATCTTCTTGCTGCAAGCAGGAAGACTGTAAAGGGAATATTATTGTATTTTAGGCTATAGATACAAACTGGGTCCCACTTTCTAGGCAATGAAACTATTTGGTAATGGACACCCAGAAATCTTTAATGGGAGGAAGGGCTATTTGAATACTTGAAAAATCTTGCATGACATTACATGTGTATGAGAGACTAGGATTATTATAAAATGGACTTGAGATGGGGGGATATGGGGTAACACTTGGTAAAATAGATTGATTAGGGACAGGATGCAAGGTCAACAACTTCTCAACATATGTGCTAAACATATAAAATGTATTAAACATTTTATATATGTGATCTGAAGCATTCACATGTACCATGTGAGAGTAACAAGCTTTGCTAGTTTATCAGTGATAAACTTAACAAAATAAAATTATAATTAATCAATGAAAGAGTCGAAGTCTGCCATAGACTGAATGTCACATTCGTTTATATCCTGACCACTTTAGGGGTGATGTTTGAAAGAGGGTTTTTTAGGAATGAGGCCATGAGTGTGTATCCTACATCAGTGGATAAAAATTAATGGGGGCTCACTGATCCTTCTTTCTACCTGGTAGGGCACAGAAGTTGGTCACTGATGCTAGGAATTGGGCCCTCATGAGCTCAGCTTTTATGATGATCTTTGATTCTCCAGCCTCCATAGCTGTAAGGAAGAAAATGTTTAATATTTTTAAGCTGCATAATCTGATACTTTGTCACAAAAGGTTAAGCCAGCTAAGACTGGCCCAGCCTATATGACCTATGTTTGCAGCCCATGTAATCAATACCCTAACATCCAATTCAGAAGTCCTGGCAGTCCAAGCACCAAGATAGTCCTGCTAAAGAGTGATGAAAAATAAACATAGGCAGATAGGAGTCCTTTCTAAAGGAAAAGGAATAGAAATGAGCATGTTGTATCTTCATATCTGGTATGGTAATTGGCAATATATAGCTACTAGAGCCTTTCATCCAGTGTTTTCATTCCAGGCATACTATTGACATCATTTCTACATGTCCTCAGTGTCCTGCCTGACTCTTTTCTTAAAACATCTTAAAACTCCCATAAAGACTTCAGTGATCATGGAGGTATCCACTTTGCTGCATCATTGAAGACTCAAAACACTATAGTAGGATCCTTGTGGTAGCCTAAGATTATGGTTTATCAACTCTTTAGCCTGTGATAATGGTTTGGTCAAATGCAGACCTTCAATTTATTTAGTGTTTTATTTTTTTAAGCAAAGCTAATGATAATTAACAAAAGACACATCTAAGATCATTGATCAACAGAAATACATTGGTCTTTCTTCAAAACAATAAATAAGAAAAGACAGGATTAGAACTAGGATTAGGATGGGGTTTAGGGTAGGTTAGGGTTAATATATTTGGGAAAGTTAAATCTTAATGGGAGATAAAAGACCATCAGCCTCACAATACAACAAAGAGTATGAGGGATGGGAGGTGAGGGTCCCTCAATGCTCACTGATAGTCTAACCTGTCAGGATTTATAAATATCTGTCCTTTTGATTGCTGAACTGAAATACCATATCTGAGGTAGTTTAAACAACACTTTATAGCTCTGAGGGAAGAGAATGGGCCAGAGAGGTCTGAGAAGTCCTGTATAACAAAGAACATTAAGCTGTATTCATATATCTGTGTAGTATGTATAATATGTATGTATGTATGTATATAATATATATGTGTGTACACAAGAGGCTATACACACACATATATAACACATATAAAATGTGTGTGTGTTTTAGAAAGGAGAAGGGCCAGAAGTCTATTGCCTAAACTTGACCTATACTCATAAGAACACTAAAACACACAACTCGGGTTAATGTGATATTAACATGACAAGTGATATGTGGAGGCATATGTGGCATTAGAGGTAACAAACAGAGCATGCATGAGACAGCTCATGCTATAAGAAGTTACCAAAGGCCTGGGCAAGGTGACATTAAAGTCTTGTATTTTGTAAATTGAAAATGTTTGAGCTTACACTCTCTTTGCAAGGCCTTCTTCCTTTATGAAAAGTGCCTCTTACTTTTCTTGGCCCACTTCTCTTGTCACATGAGTGTGAGTGCCCGTACTCAACTGTTTTTGTTCTGGAGTATAAGGACTTGGAATCCTCGTAGAGGTGCTCCCAAACTGTGCTATCAGCCAAGTTCAGCTTATTATGAGAACCCCACCTTCTCATACTTCTGAGATGATACCTGTACAGTTTTAGTAGTATCCCCTCAGAATTAATATTCCTGGTAGATATAAATCAGATGAAAAATCCATCATGTGCACATGAAGGAAACATTGCTCCCCATGTGTTTTCCTATATTAGAGGAAACTATAGTAAAATGTGGAATTCTTTGATTGCACATCCTCTTTTATTCCACAAAATATTCAAAATACAGATATGAGAAGCTTTGTACAATAAGCAAATTGTAGAATTGATAGGCAAATTACCTTTTATTTAAAGAGGTGATTTTGAAAAGCAGTTGAGCAAATATCCATTTCTACTGAAATAAATCATCCTGGAAGGAGCAATAAAAGGCAATTCTTAGCTTGCTTTAACATACATCAGATAATACCATAACTAAAATATATAATATAGCTGCAAATCCAAGTATTCTGTTAGCTGTCTAAGATCTTTACAATGCGATCCATATTTTTTTCTTGAAGGCAATCATCTGTGTCCTGTGACTTCTTGTGGAATATGACCATGTTCTAGGAACAAAAACTGCGGTTTAGGAACATTTACATAATTGTTTGTTCTTGGAAGAAACAGCCACAAATAAAGAAACTGACTCATAACTAGTTTCTCGTATGCATTTGACACAAGGAATCTTCTGGTTCATAGGCACCGTTCCTTCCTTCTTGACCCAACCTCCTTGGCTCATAACTAGTTTCTCATATGCATTTGACACAAAGAATCTTCCGGTTCATAAGCACTGTTCCTTCCTTCTTGGCCCAACCACCTTGGTGACTAGGCTTTGTGACCCAGCTGATTTCCCACATCTGCATTGAAGCATGGGTCATGGAGAAGTTTCAACATTTGTGTTCTTCCTGCCATTCAGGAAGTTAAAAGTTGGAAATTCTATATCAGACTAAGCAATATTGCTGCACCTTCTAGCCAGTAGCCTTTCTCAGCCCATTATAGATGCAGTGTGATCCTGGGGCTTGCTCAAACAGCATGTGTATAAAAGGAACAAGCTTTTCAGTGGCAATAGAAACCCCATTGACCCTGGCTTGGAAGTGTTTTCTTGGGAGTTTAAGAAAACAGTTATGGCTTCACTAACAAAGTCAGGGTTAGGGAGGAGATGTGTGGGATATTTGAGTAATTTACTTATCCCACACATGCTGTATAACTTGTCCGTTGTAATGCAGAAGATAGGATATTTCTGGAGATTTGTTAAAATATTGCAAAGAAACTAAATATATAACAGAGGAATCCACTTGGGATGTGCTTTATTTAGGGTTGCTATATATAACTGTGAAGACACACCATGGCCAAGGGAATGCTTATAAAGGAAGACATTTAATTGGGGCTGGCTTACAGTTCAGTGGTTGTGTTCATTATCATCATGGTGGGAAGCATGGCAGCAGACAGGCAGTCACGGTGCTGGAGAAATATTGAGAGCTCTACATCTTGATCTGCAGGCAGCAGAAGCAGCTGTGTGCCACACTGGGCATAGCCTGAGCAAAGGAGACCACAAAACACACTCCATAGTGTCACACTTCCTCCACCAAAGCCACATCTTCTAATAGTGCCTCTCCCTATGGGGGGCGTATTTCAAAGCACCACAGGATGTCTCTATCAAACAGGTTTATGACTTTCCCCAAAATATCTGCTTTGAACCCTATCCAGCACTTCTCTCGTACATTTGACCTTAAATTAATCTTACTTTTTAAAAGTAGATTTATTGTCATTTATAAGTATGTATGTGTGTGACCTGTGTATGTCTCTGTGTTAAACCTGTGTGTGTGTATATATATATGTGTGTGTGTGTGTGTGTGTGTGTGTGTATAACCTATGTGTGCTTCTGTATGTTTATGTGTGTGTGACCTGTGTGTGTACATGTGTATATGTAAAATGTGTGTGTATATGTGTGTGAACTGTGTATGTATGTATATATTTATGAACCATGTATAAATGTGCATGACCTGTGCATATGTGAATGTGTATGGGAGGGAAAGAAGGACAGAGAGTCCTGTGTGTGTATGCTTTTATGAATCAGAAGAGGAGCTCAGACTCTTTGGAGCTGTAGTTATGGGAGACTATGTGTCGCTCTGTGTACTGCCCAATGTATGTGATGGGAACTAAATTCTGGTCCTCTGGCAGAGCAGCAAACACTCAAACATGGAGCCATTTATGAAGATCTTAGATAGTTCTGCACAGAGCCAAACTCAATCCCTTTAAATTTATGTATTTATTTATTCCTATTCCATTTCATTCTATGATACCTTTTCTCTATTGTGGTAGACAAAGCATTCTGTATAAATATAAATGTCAAGGATCTCAGATTTGTCTTCTCATGTGAATGTGATTTGTTAAAGAATGACAGATGTCTCCCATGAAAAATGTTGTTACCATATCTGCTCAAATGCAGAGGACTCTTAGATTTTCTACACTTGTGTGATCTAAATGTTACTACTACAATAACATATGCAGACACATAACATTTTACTTCAAAATAACAAGAGAATAATGCAATGTCTAGTTTAACACTTGATATATTTGGTCTAGAATCTGTTACGGCCATTGAAACCTAAGAGCTAGCATTACAGTCTTTATTGGAAAGAGAATGAATTTTGACCCTTTCTGTCAATTCTGACCCTAAAGAAGTCAGGCACATTTAGAAAATAACACCGCAAAAAAGCATTCTTTCTTTCAAGACAAAAATTTGAAGGTGATTGTTTTGAAGTATGAACCAATAGTTTATTTTCTCTTGATTGGGATTCCCCTCTATGTGCTGGGAATACCATTGGTTAATAAAGAAGCTGTTTTTGGCCTGTGATAGACTAGAGCAGAGCTAGGTGGGGAAAACTAAACTGAATGCTGGGAGAAAGGAGGCAGAGTCAGGGAGAAGCCATATAGCTCTGCTGGAGACAGATTCTGGATGGAACTATACCCAATAAGCTATAACCATGTGGCAATACACAGATTAATAGAAATGGGTTAAATTAAGATGTAAAAGCTAGCCAATAAGAGGCTAGAGATAATGGGCCAAGCAGTGATTTAATTAATACAGTTTCTGTGTGGTTATTTTGGGAGACTGGGTGGCCAGGAAATGAACAAGCAGCCTCATACAACATTCTCTGGTCTGGAATGGACCCAGATGGTAAAATGCTTACTTGTTGTATAATAATGAGGACCCAAGATCATTTTCCCATTATCCATGTAAAAATTCAGGCCAGGTGGCATGTGCCTATCAACCCAGTACTGAGGAAGTATGGGAGGAGAATGATTAAGAAGACCTCTAAATTCAGCCTTTGTCTTTTACATGTACCGATACACACACTAAAGTATTTCTTTAATTCTTTGTCTATACAGACTATAATTTTTAAATTTTTACTGCCATCATGAAATGATTTATTTCTCTCTCCCCTATAATTTCCATAACTCCCTTTTCTATCTCCTTTAAACTTTCTCACACCACTGAGTGACGTCTGATGAGCCAGTGTGGGAATTTGTTCTCAGGGTCTGGGGTAAATTTTGCAGTCGTGTATTAGTTACCTTCCTGTTGCTGTGACAAACACCATGACAACAAGCAACAGGTCAACGAAATCTTTCCTTTGGTCTTTGGTTCTAGTGGGAGAGTCTTTATGATGGTGGCATGGCAGCAGAGGGAAGAACCAGATCACATCTCAACCACAAATGGCAGAACAAGGATCCAATAGGAAGTAGGACAGACTATAAAACCCAAAGCCCACCGTGAGTGATGTACTTCCTCCAGCAAGGCTCTAACTCATGATGGTTCTGTAACTTCTGTAAACAGTGTCCCCATCTCGGGACCAAGTGTTCAAACACATGAGCCTATGGGGAACATTTCTCATTCAAATCATCCCATATAGTTTATTCTTGGACTTCAAGAAATGTAACACAGAATATGCTTATTAAAAATGAAGACTATTGGCCCCAGCAAGTTAACATTTAGTACTGAGAATTTGAGAACCTAATTTTAAACACATATGTCAGGTAACATTTTGTATTTGTAAGGTTTAAGACTCTCATTATAATGACAGAAAGCAAATAGTAAGAAAAGAAGAGGTCAATTTAACATTTCCATAATTATCATATAGGCGATAATCTTTCATCAAGGTTACTCAATTCCTTTCTTGTGTTCAGTTCTATAATGTTCCAAAGAAAGATCTTTGGACATTTCAAATAAATGCAGGCCAATCCATTTCTATTATTTTGCTCATATTTTTCAATGTCTTCTCTTAAGTCTACTTCAGCAATTTAAATATATTTGAAAAATGCATTTGAGGTTTTAATTATATCCCATATACATCAGAAATCTACATAAGAAACAATCCCATACACACAAAAGAGTCCTTCAGAAACAGTTGAAAATGAATGGATTTATTGTTGACAAAATTAGCCATAACTCTTTTTTGTGACACTTAGTAATTAAAGGCTAAATTTTCATGTTTTTAGTTCTAACATAAAGTAGCTTTGGAAGTTTTATTAATTAAATTCTCCTTAGGCTTGTCAACAATATTAAAGACATAGATCAAATATATGGTAGCTGTAATTAGCTTGTCTATATTCCTGGTGTTTTTCCTCTGGGTTTTGATGTAGGCTATAATTATTCTTTTCAATTTCAAATACATTATTCTCTGGAAAGCATGGTTCTTGCCCTTATACCAAGCCATCTTTTCTATAAGATGCTCTTGAACTCAATGCAGGCAGTACATCTCCAAAGTTGTAGTCTGTTTATCTCAATTCTCACCCCTTTGAATTGATACTTTATGCCCAAACAGATATAATATTTTTACATGATCATCAGAGCTTGGGTGGGAATAGATACAAGGAATTAATGAACCTCTGTATTCTCACTATATGTTAACAGATGGTATCAGTGATTCTAACTTCGACTACATAATTTAAAGGTTATTGTTTGAATAAGACTTTCTAACTCTAATTAATAATTGTTAGCCCTAATAAGTCATATAGAACCTAAATCTTTTGGATCTGAAAAGATTGAAATAACCAGAGAAAATGGAGAACAAGGCCTTCTTAGCCAATTAAGCAAGGCACATGTGAGCTCACAGAGACTGAAGGAAAAAGCACAGGGCCCACATGGGTCTGTACAAGGTCCACTGTGTATATATTATAGCTTTTAGTTTAGTATTTTTATGGGTTCCCTGAATAATATCAACAACATATATGTATACTAATAATCTTGCATGTGTGTTGGAAAACTTACCATGAATTCTTGTCGATTAATAAAAACAAAAGAGCAGATCTGTTAGAATGATTTCAGTTTTTTTTTATTTAAAAAGTACTTATCATTTTTTCATGTGTATCTCTATGTATCTTAGTGTTTTCATGTATTGTTGCAGAGGCCAGAAAATGGCATTGGATTTTGGGAACTGGAATTACTGATGGTTGGGAGCCACAATGTGGATGTGAGAAACTAAACCAAGGTACTCTGCAAAAGGGGTAAACAGTCTTGGGTACAACATCATCTCACTAGGCTCTATTTCAGCTTCTTCTGAGCTGCTCAGTCAGTGATGAATTAAATAAGAAAATACTTCTACCAAGTTTGGAATGAGAGTTGGGGGCCATTTAGATAATGGAGTAGAAACCTAATGCAATGGAAACTTCCTGGAATCTATGAAAGTGACCCTACTGAGGACTCCTTGTCACGGGGATATGGAGTCTCAACTGATCATCACCTCTAGTCAGACCAGGCTTCCAGTGGTGGGGCTGGGGTTGCATTTAATTGAGTTGTTGGCCAAGGGAGTCCCATGGAAATCCCACAAACAACCCAGGTTGATATTAAAACAAAAGGTCGCTCTCTGCAAACTGACTGGGAGGGGCATTGCCGGGGACAACACACAACTCCTTGAACATGGCAAAGTTGCCCTAATGCCTATATGGAGCTCTGCCCCTATGTTATAATCTCTTTGGTGCAGGAAGGTACTATGCAGGCTGCAGAAAGAGAAATTTGTACACCAATCCCACCACAAAACCTTTGACCTACAACCTGTCCTGCCTGAAAAATACGCTAGGGCAATGCAGGCACAGAATATGTATATGTTGCATGAGGCCACTCTCTACTATAATCACCATAAGAAGACTTTCCAAAGAGAAATTTCTAAGTGGCGTTTAAAACACCTAAGTACCACTGCAAAATAATGCCACTCATAAATATGTATTTTTTTTTTTTGGTTTTTCGAGACAGGGTTTCTCTGTAGCTTTGGAGCCTGTCGTGGAACTAGCTCTTGTAGACCAGGGTGGTCTCGAACTCACAGAGATCCGCCTGCCTCTGCCTCCCGAGTGCTGGGATTAAAGGCGTGTGCCACCACTGCCCGGCCCATAAATACGTATTTTAAAGAGTTATCTTATTTTCATTTCCGTAGGTGTACATGTGAGTCTGTGTTGGAGTATTACACATGAATGCAGATGACTCTGGATGTCAGTAAGACAGAATAAAAGTCAGGTGCCCTGATGCTGAAGTTATAGGCAGTTATGAGTCTCCTACAAGGGTACTAGCACCCAAATTCTGGTCCTTTTCAGGAGCACTACACACTCACCCTTAAAGCCACCTCTTTTTTTCACCATCATCAACACCTATTTTTAAATGTTAAGTAAGACGTGGAATGATACATAAGCTATTAAAATATTTCAAATAAATAATCATCTGTGTTTCCTACGTATTTTGTTCTTTATTCCCCCCCACACAGAAAATTATGAAACTTGAAGTCTGAATATCAAAGTGAAAATCACAGTTATATATGGGATGTGTAGAAACAAAAACAAGACTAGAGAAGCATTCTCCATACTGACGAGTAGAATAGCACTCATTTTTGAAAACACTCAATGTGTACACAGGCCAAGATTGCTAATATTCCAAAGAGCCACGTAATAAAGTAAAAAAAGTTAGCAAAAGATTTGTTCCTCCATTATTTTTTCTTGTTTATGTTTTTAAAATTTTTTTTGTTTTTATTGTGCTATACATTTTTCTCCCCTCCCCTCCCTTCCTCTCCTCCCCTGTTCCACCCTCTCCAGTGATCCCCAAAGTTCATCTTCCAAGGATGTACTTCCTCCAGCATTGATATCATAACCTCTCCCAAACACCACTACCAACTAGAAGCTAAGTGTTCAAACACATGAGCATATGAGGGACACTTCTTACTCAAAGTACAATAGATTATCTGTCATGAAATTTGTTATCTTGAAAACTGACTTCCAGGTCAAAACACATCAAGAATAAATATACTTAACAATGCAGAATTTTATACAAATACTATCTATGCTTTTGCCTCTTAAAGGAGTCGCAGCTCAACGGGTCATGCTGGCATCTCAGCCTCAGTTTCTCAGTATTCACTCTTGGGCAGATTACAAGGCAGAACTGAAGGGAGATGTGGTGAGATGAGCCTATGGAAATAATGACCTGTACACTGAGCTGAAACTATGGAGTGTTGCAGTACAATACAGCTACGTCTTTGCCGTGCTGGATATAGAGTGAAAGATAAAGAGGGCTCATGGGGGATATGTACCTGTGCACGGTCATACTTGTATGTCAGGGATTTGAACTCAGGTCTTTATGTTTGCAAATAACTACTCTGACCCACTGACCCATATTTCCAGTTCCAAAGTTGATATTTTTATTTCAGAAGAGAATCATGCAATAGAAATGTAAAGGGAAGAAAGAATTGTAACTCAGACTGCCAGTGAGTTTTATCAAAGAAAATCATGTTTAGAAATTTTCTGACACTCATATTTTGTAGCTAAATAAGGTTTTAGCTATTGATGAAGCAACCTATTCTACACATATGCTCAATAAAAATACACACATATCATCACCAAAATACAAGGACCATAATGATTATAGAAACTCTTGCAAAGCTATTTAAAGGGCTGGAAGTGATCCAAGAGTCCATCAGCAATAGTACAAAGGTGTTATATACACAAAGCAAAAAAAAAGTATTCAGAAATTACAGTGAGATCATTTCAATAGGCAGCTGAATTTTGAGTATAATGCACATAATATTCACTAAGAAAAAGTATCCGACTCAAAAGATCAATGGATGCCAAGTCTACTTATAAAAGTCCGGGTGAATTGATTTTTCGGTAGTGAAGCTTCTCAGTCATGTGATATTCTCATTTTTAATCAAGTTGTTAGTGATGCTACAAAAGGCCCTTAGCATCTTAGTTCCATGAATAGCCAAGAATCATCTTCTTTATTGTTGGCAACCCTAAAAGAGAAGAATTAATAGGGGATACTTGAACCCAGATATATATAGCTCAGTGATCTGAGAAGGGAAGACTTCTTCCTCCAAAGTCTCAAAGTTGGAGGCTTATTGCTCTGGTCTTTTCAATCCAGTAGCTTGAAAACTGGGGGTGATATCCATAGACTCTCAAATTGAGAAGTTTGTGACTTTAGTCCTTAATAAGTATGGACGGACAGCTCCAGGCTTACACAAACGAAGGCTTGCAAACCTAGGTACTTAAACAAGATTCTTAGCACCCTAGGCTTTGGATGTCAATGACAGCACAGTCACAGCCTGGAGCTTCAGGTATCACAGCTCTGAGCATTTAACCCTTGGTGACAAACTCTTCCAGTAACCAGAGTCTGTACTTACTCTTCAGTCTTCCTTGCTCAGCCTCAGGTCTTTACAACTGTCTGCATTCTGCACTTTTCTCTCCCATTGCCTTGGCTCATTGGAACTTTCAGATTTATGTAATTTTTCATTAGCTCTGGCCTCTTTGCACTTCTCTGTTCTGTTCGCCCTCATAATCTATACTCCTGGTCACCCTGGAAGCTGAGGAGGCATCTCCTAAATGCTGATTGAATTCAATAGTTACAAATTTTAGATTTTTTTTGTGTGTGTATTCCTGGATTTAGGTGACCTAATCACCTTATCACTATTGTGGTTGAGTTGCTTCTGGAAGTCCGGTATTGTGTGCATTCTTAGTATGAGCAGCTCAGTCATCCTACCTGCAGTAGGATCCATGTAAGCAATAAGAAAGTAGTCAGCAGAGGATTTTATTGACGGCTTTTGTAGCATAAGGTGTATAGAGGATCAATGCTTATGAAGGGAAACCTACAGGATTGCCCCCATGGATGAGAAAAGCAACCTGCTTATAAAGCCAGATTAGAGGCATCGCTGTTTGTCCACTTCCCAGTCTGACAATCATACGCATTTGCTGAGTCATCGAGGGGAAGATTAAACTTTTGTCCTCTTGGGATAGCTGCAAGAAAGGTAGGAACATCTGAAGTGAGCATACATGGGGTCTTCTAGCCGTCACCTATTCCTGTCATGACTGGTGTTCCTGTGCCACTTTGAGCTGTCTGGAGCAATAATAACTGAAGCAAGGTCTTCTCAAACAGTAGCTGTGGCTTTAGGTGAAGCCATGGTCAATGCTTCAGCGGGGTCTTCTTATTGTGTTCACTACATGGTCAAAGAAGCCAGGCTGCTGTTATAAAAATCTGGCCAGTCCAGCAGAGGAGTGGGTGCCTGAACTGAACTTGTCCCATAGTTACTTTGTTGAATATCCTAATCGTCACCATAGAAATTTTGCATGATGAATGGAGATAGAGCCAGAGACCCACAGTTACATCAGAACAAGGGAT
>JAQHUG010000050.1:3761356-3795348 GCA_028555095.1 Dicrostonyx torquatus | reverse complement strand
AATGCTCTGTAATCATCAATTCTCTCTCTCTCTGTGTTTGTGTATTCTTTTATTTTTAATACTTTATTTATATCAACATCACAAATGTAACATTGTGATGGCTTTTAATAACCTAGTGAACTATGCTTAATGTATTATATTATATGTTTAAGCATTATTTTTCTAAATGTGCAGGCCAGGCTGGCTTTGAACTCATGATTCTCCCACCTCTGCCTCCTTTATCAACTCCAACCAGCGTGTGTCACCACAAATGGCTAAACTTCATTGATGCTCAGACCTCATGCCCTACCAAAAGCACATAACCTAAGGTGACATCTCACTGAATCTTCAAATAAATAAATAGCCACAAGGCGAGGCCGTTGTTACTTTAAAGGATATGGGGTATTTTACAGGCAATTTTCCACTAAGGATCTATGGCTGATGTGATATCTTTCCTAAGCTACTTAACACACTATAAGAATATATAGAACTATAAGAAAGACTCTTACACTTAGTTATGCACAAGTTGCATAAAACATTGTAGAATTTAGTATGAGTTTGTAAATACGCACTTATGGAAACTACATAGCTGCCTTCAATTTGGGCTTGTGCATTGGTGACAAGGAGCCTGCTCTCTGAAAACTACAGCAATGTTTTTATGCTTTTCATATAGTATTTACATAACCACAAAAGACCCAATTTTGTCATAAATAAATAGACAACATCCAGCTCTGAAGTCATTGATAGGTTTTATTTTATGTTATTTGGAAATTCTGACAGCCTAACTTGGCAAACTCATCCTTGTTAGCTGTGGATACCTTAGTCTTCTTGTTGTACAGGCTTGTTGGTATCGACCAGCTCTGGCATTTGTAGCTGTGAGATCGGATCAGGGCATGTATTCTGCCTTTGCTTCTGTTGTACATGCAAAATTAGTTACCTCAGAAGATAAAGTAAAAATAATCTATGCAAAATGTTTAATGTGTTACTTAATGAACAGTCTACTAAGCATACTAAGACTCTCTATGGGGAAATAACCAATAGACTGGATATCTATTGATAATAGGATTTATGAGATTGGCATGCATAGTGCAGCCTGGGCCATACAACAGTGACAGCCTATCTCATGGAGAGACTGAAAATACTGTGGTGCTCAGTCCCTGGGGTTGATTGCTCCAACAGTCCTGTTTCGAGAATTCCTAATGGTCACCATCACCAAATCCCAACCCTAAGCCTGGAGATGCACATCAGTCCTCACTGGAAGGACAAGAAGATGGAGTTTGATGTCAAAATCTTTCTTTTCTTCTTGTTTCATTTTTTTGACACAATATCTCCCTATGTAGTGCCAGCCTGCTTTATACTCACAGTAATCTTCCTGCCTCTTCCTACTTTTTCCTTTTTCCTGGGAATTCCCTCACAGTCAAGTCTGGACATACATCTCCTAGTTGAGTCCAGATTTGATCAAGTTCAAAATCAAAATAAGCCTTTATTGGCAATTCAATCAAATTGATACTACTTTTTCTTAAATGATTAAACGTATTAAAATACTTCCATTGATGATGTCAAAAGCACCACATCTTGGAGGCAAAAGCCTCTGTAGCCATTGGACTTTTTAGTTTAAGGTGTGCTGAACTTGAACATCATGGATTATGACAGAAGGTAAGCTTAAATCTGGTTCTTACTGTAATTGTGTGCTCTTTGGTAGGCTTTTCTGTCTTTTCTTTTTTGTTTTTTTTTATTATTTATAATGAGATTATGCTATAGAATACATCAGTATTAAATTATTGACAGTCACAGGCACTTAGGCATTTCAATATATGGGAGATAATGAGAGGATGAAGAAATTAATTTGAATTTCTTTCACTAAGAAAAATGGAAAAAGACATAAAATTAAAGTAACTAAACAAACTTGATGAAAATTTGGCATGTTAAAATATTAATAGAATTATTGATTTTGGTGAAAATATGAAGAATGATTGGTAGGAGCATAATATGGTACAGGCATTTTAGGAAATAGGCAAGTCCCTTGGAAAACTGTAGATGAAGGCGCTGAGTATCTGATCCTTTCACAGTGAGGACATCCAAGAGCCCTGGAAAATGATGTTCAGGAAGTTATTTGAGCATGAATGCCCACTGCAGTAATATTTCCTGTGACTAAAATTGGAAGGAAGCCTACCTATTTGTGATCTAAGGAATGAAAGAGTAAGATGCAATGCAGCAGTACAAGGAAATAGCAATCAGAAAACAGGGAGGGCAGAGCAAACACACACCCGCAGTGCAGAAGAGACATGGTGCTAACCAAAAGAAGCAAATGTAGAGGTCACTCACTGTATGATTCCACAGAAAGGGAAGGAAGACTAATGTTTGCCTGGACTGATGAAAGTGCACCCATAAGGGCACAGAATCCTGCGCGAGAGAAATTGTTCTAGAGTTAGGTAATGGTAACAATTGCACAACTTGCAATTGTGCCTGTGAACACACTAAGTTCTGTTGACTTATAGATTTAACCAGAGAGATGGTATAGTAATTATATCAAAATAAATGACAATAGTATGTAAAAAATAAAGCACCCAAAAACCCCCTTGGGAAAGAAATGGTGAATTTTATTTTTTGTTTTGGTTTATAATAAAGAGCATATGCAAGTTTAAAAATGGTCTTTTCATACACAGAATTTGCTTAATATTTTTCTCATGAGACTTATATCTACGGTAAATAGTTACTTTTATTTTTTGTATAAAATATATGAATTGGGCTGGAGAGATGACTCAACAGCTAAGAGCACCTGCTATTCTTAAAGAGGGCCTGTATTTGGTCTCTAACTCACATAGCATATTACTTAAAACCATGTTGAATTCCAACTCTAGGAAGCTGATGCCCTGTGTGGCTTTTTGTGTGCTCACCAACGCAGGGTGCACATACATACACTGAAACACACACACACACACATACACATGCACACAAACGCAAACACATACACATAAAATAAATAAATCTTAAAAATGTGAATTTTTCTGTCCTTAGGAGGGCAATATGCTCATTGGGTAGTAAAACATGTTTTGTAAACCTGATTGGACCCATAAGGAAAATTTATTTATTCTCTATCTCCCTTGCTTCCCTCTTCCAATACATATATTCACAGATCATTCTACCATTTTGACATGGTCTATGTGTTTTCTTAATTTTGTGTATGATTCAGTTATAATAGAAACTTTTAGAGTAACCTGTCATCATCATGTTTCAGTGGCTTAGGGTTATAGAAATGAACAAAGTAAAACTGAAATCAATAAAATACTTTCAATACTTGTGAAATGTGTGTGTGTGTGTTGGGTTTTGTGAGACAGGGGTTTCTCTATGTAGCCCTGACTTCTCTCTATGTAGACTGGATTTGAACTCAGAGATCTGCCTGCCTCTCCTGCCTGAATAGTGCTGGATTAAAGTCATGAATCACGAGGCTTGACAGAAATAGTTTTAAAGCATCCTTCATTTATAATATTTATACCAAAATCAAAGTTTTTATCAGAAAAGTATGCTCTCAATTGATATTTACCAACTTATGTTGAAAATAGAAACGTTACGTTCCAATGTGAAAATCTAAGCTCAGGATTCACTTTGGGAAAGGGTGAAAAGTGGTGACAACAATTCTCTGCTCGGACAAATCTTCGTTTCTAAGTTCAGATATATTTCACAGGAATAAATACCCCTGACTCTAGGAATGAGGTGGGTTTTTTTGCCCTGATTTTTCCTGGTTTCATCTAAAGAAGTGTCTTTCCAGTTTTTAAATACTAAAGATCTTCAAACTATACTTCATAACTTACTTTTTACACTTTTTTTTACCAGTTTAATGTTGAATGTGTGTCTTCAAGACATTGATGAATATAGTAATAGAAATTCCAGTGTGTTAGAATCAACAGGATTGAAATTTTTGGAATTACCTAGTACTAGATATCTTGGTTGTTAGAATAAATGTGCTTGTAAGTTTTGAAATTATTTTTGAAATAAATTTTGAAATTATACTAATAATAATTGAATTAATAATAATAATTATAATAATAATAATAATTAATAATAATAATAATTAATAATAATAAATGAGGATGTGCTGGAACCTAGAAAGTAATCAGTTGACTCCAGATGTTTTGGTATCAAGATCATGGCTGAAAATCATCCACCTGACTAGCAGCTTAGCCTTTTGTGAACATAAGATGTTTTCTTGTTAGTAGTGATATTAACAGCTCAAGGCTAACAGAACCCCAGGTGTTGAGTTCGATTGCTTGATGCTGAAGTGTAAGTACTATTGTGTTGATTTTTATCGCTGTTATTGTTGAGTTTGGAGGCCTGGGCGTACTCACTGTAATAACAAGAAGGATGGCCACTGCTGATCTAGAATTCAATAAAATTTAACCAGAGGTAACTAGCAACATGAAATTGCCAGGTTATTCTAGAAGTTCCACTTATAACAGAGAAAATAAACAGGGTTGAGATGGAGGAAGGGAAGAAAGGAAAGAAAGGGAGAGAGAGGAAAGAACTTTCTAGTAATTGTTCCCTGCTTCCTTAATTACTTATTCAGAAAATACCTTATTATTCTGAATTATTACTTATTCTGCCAGCTTAGCTATGCCAAACATGATACTGATAGCTACTGTCAATAAAATATAATTTGAACAAAAATGAAAAGTAAAGCAAAAGGTATCTCTGGTCTGCTTTTTGATATTAAAATTTAAATACAATGAAGCAAATATATTTAAACTAAATTTCAAATCTACTTAAAATTTTGTGTTAGAGTTGCTTCACGGTAAGCAAATGAATAAAAAATTTTATTCTGAAATTAATATTTAAAGACAAACCCCAACCATTAGAAATATTCAGAACTTTACATTTGGGATTTTAAAAAAATCATTCCTAAATGGAATATATTCTATAAAGCTTCATACTAGAAAAGAAAATACTCTGTGCTTTGTCTAAAGAAAAAATACATGTATCTGTCTATAATTCCACATTTGATTAAAAAGCACTTTTCCTCTAAGGTCTTGGTCTCACACAGGTATCATTTCAAATACAAAGTGCCAAACACATAAACAGACTTTGAAGTCAGTTTTCATTTACAGTGTGTTCATTGTGAGTAATAATCTATATGTGTATTTTTTCCATTTTCCATGCTGGAAGAATTCATGCATCTACACAATACGGATTATCTCATCATCTCATTTGCATATGTAATCTTGAGAAGCACACATCTGTCTGTTTAGTTCTGAGGAGAGTAACCTGAGCTCCAGTGGAAATCCAGTATTAAATGACTTTATCTGCAGCAGTTCCAGGAACACAGAATGTCACCAAATCATCAAACCTTGACAATGAAGAAATCCTCTGACTTAGATATTCAAACATTAGAATATTTTACATGGTTTAGCTTCAATACATTTTTGTCTTTTATTTCTATGTTAATTAGCATCAAGTGCAAATAAGAATGTGGAGCTACAGAAACCTGGCTCATCCTGAGGCTTGTGTGAGTCTCGTATTAATATTAGCATATTGTTGACCAAATATCTCAAATAATTAGAATTTTCAACCTGCTTTCTAGGTCATATTTGATAAAAGATAACCATTTGAGAGGGGAAAGAGCTTTTCATTCTCTTCTCAAGGAAGGACGTGTGTGAAGGGGGCAGCAAAACTGAAATATTAAAGATAGTAGATATCATTTGAGGAGCATGCTATTTCAAAGGCAGAATAGCTCCAAACGTTACCCCAAACTATGAATAGCAAAATTATTATTTTAAGCACTGGTACCTAACAAAGAAATGTAAATGAATCCAGGTCTGTATCTGGATTTCTACATAACTTACTGTGAAGTTTTAATAAGTTTTAATATTAACTTGGTGTTCAGGTACAGACATTTCAAGGGCCCATTCATGCTAATATTTGCAAGCATGCTTTGTAAGTCTCACAGATACCATCTCCTCCCGTTTTAGTTGCTCAAGCACTTATTCTTCTGTGATCTTTGTAGTTTTGTCTACTATTATAGTTTCCAGTTCTTACCCAACTCTCAGTTCATTAATCTTCTTTCCTATTCATCCGCCTCCTCTCTTTTGCAGTCATTTGTCTTTTGCATTTGCGGGTCACCTATGAGGACCATGCTTGTTCCTTGTATATTTATAGTATGCATCTTGGTTATTCAACAACAAAGAAAAGCACAGGTTTGAATATTATAAAGAATTATAGACTTTCAAAACTCATAATTGCTTTACATATATTCTTAACATTTCAAGAAGAAACTTTTTGGCTATGTGTGGGTTATATAACATGTGGTTATGGGCTTCACGTAGTAAGACAGTGACTATAGATAACTGACATATTTGTCATTTCACAGTCATCCACTTAGTAGCAAGACCATCAAAAGCCAGCAATTAACCATTAGTTTTGCCACTAGTGTTCTTTTCCATAAATAGTGTGCAGTTTACTAACTATGTATGTGCGTGTAAGCACATGTGCGTGGTGTGTATTGGGGATGGATGCCAGATGTTCTTCAGCGCTCTAATTCACTGTCGACTTTATCTCTTGCGATGGGCTCTCTCACTCAACCAGAGTTCCTCAAACAGTGACGGTGGCTGGCCTGTAAGTTCCATGGATTCCTTTTTTCCTCTGCCAGCACCAAGGTGAGCACTTCACACCATCATGCTTTTTACATGGGTGCTGACTTCCAATTCAGATCCTTGTTTGTGGTCTTTGATTGAGAATGTCCTGCATGAGCTCATATGTCTGAATACTTGCTTCCCAGTTGGTGGAACTATCTGGGAAGGATTAGGATGCATGGCTTTGTTGGAGTCAGATCAGGTTTTGAGATTTCAGAAGCCCATAGCATCTTCTGTGCTTGTGGATCAAGATGTAAACCCTCAGTCACTTGCTTCAGTGTCATGTCTGCCTTCCTGCTGCAATGCTCTATACTAGTTCATGAACTCTATACAGGTCATGAACTGAAACTGCAACCGTAAGCCGTACATTAAGCATTTCCCTTTGTAAGTTGTCTTGGTCATGATTTATATAGGAATAGAAAAGTAACTAAGATATTGTATTGCCATAGCAGACACTTTGCTAACCACCTCATCTCTCGAGTCCTTGTCTGTTTAAATAAGAAACTGCACAGCAGAGAAAGGATAGATTGTTGGTGGGGTATGCTAAAGCCAATGCCTGTACAGTCACATCCCTGCGAGTTCTGTTTTCAAAGACACACCTTAATTTTTGGAGCTATTTTAATGACCTTTGTTCTTCAGGAAGGGCTGAGTAAAGATCTGTGATTCAGATTCCTTTAGGTATCCTGATGTTTTTTTAACCAGTTAATTAAATAAGTTGGTTAAATCCTGATTGTGTGGGTAGGATGAGCCTCAGGACATCATATCTGGGCATGCAAATATCCAAAGAAGGAGGAACATGGGTGTTAAGTTGGAGTATTTGTCAGAGAGCTTAATGATTATTTGCTTGAAAATGCCTCATAGTTAACTTTGAAATGGTAAACAGGTAAATTTTAAGTGAAATTTTTTGAAAGAAGAAAGAAAAATGTTATTATACTCATTACAAAAAAGGAATACAGAAACATAAACTAAGTTATTAATGATATGCTTAGAAATTGGTGCACACTGGATGATTCCACTGGTTTGAGAAGAACTGTCTTTAAATGTCATGCTCATAAATACAGAGAAGGAGGCAATAATTGCCAGTGTTTATAGGAGGATGAGACAGATTTAATGGATGTATATAGTCTTACTAGCAACTTTAGCATAACTCACTTATATTGTGTAGATGCAATTTCCTTTTCCTCCTATACTGGTATTTTGAGAGTTTTTCTCATGAAAGCATGACTAAATTTCATGAAATTATATTTTCAGTATCTATTAAGAAGACCATGAGATTTGGATTCTGTTTCATACTAATTTGGTGATACACACATTGGCTGAATTCTACTTGTAGAAGATTTTGCATCCTAAGGACAGACTTCACTTGTTTATGTTGTGTGGTTATTTTGCTACGACGCTGTATTGTTTGTTAGCAGTATGTGAGGATTTTATGTCCATGTTCTTCGGTGACATTAGTTTGAAATTTTCTTCTCTGATGGTGTCTTGGATACTGAATTGGTACTAGACTCACAAAATGAGTTTATATAAGTGTTCTTTCTCTTGCTAATTTTTGGAACAGTATGAGAAAAACTATTAATAATTTTTCCATAAGTATTTGGCAGAATACACCCATGAAATAACATGGTTCTGAGATTTCCTTTAATGAGTTTTTTTCCATTTTATTACTTCTCATTTTTAATTTGTCTGTTCAATGTTTACATTTCTTCTCGTTTCCATTATGATAGGCAGTATATTTTAGAAATTTTTCCATTACTTTGAAATTATCCAATTTATTGGTGTATGGTCCTTGTACTAGTTACTTTTCTGTTGCTCTAATAGAAAAAGACATTGCCAAAATAACTTACAGAAGAAAGCATTTATTTAAGTTTATGGTACAGTGGGTTAAGAGTCCATTAAGTCAGGAGGCGTGGCAGCCAGTACAGGAAGCTGAGCACTCACAGCGAACCAGAGGCACAAAGCAAAGAGGGTTGCACGTGATGGCAATCTTTTAGTCTCTAAATATGCACCCCATGTCATATTTCCTAAACCTCTGCAGGCCGTGTAACAACTTGGCACCAAGAGTTCAAAGGCCCTAGACTAAGTTGGACATCCTTCAAACAGCCACAAACCCTTAGGATACCTTGACCTCTGTGGGCCAGTGGCAGTGTCTCCTCTCATTTCTAATTTGTTTTTACGATGGTTTATTCTCTTTGTTTACTTAATTCCAACATATGCTTGTTGTCTCTACCCATTTCGTTGACTTTAACATTCAAAGGACATCTGTGAAACTCTGAATCAACGACATGTCACACACTAGTTGCACTCTGGCCATTTAGGTGAAGAGGGATGTTAAAATAATCATGAAAATGTTGAAGCTGATATTTGGACTAATTATTAATCATTTGATGTTTTTGTGGTTAATAAAGAATGAAGCCTCTAAACCTACCCAAGGAGTCTGCTTCGTGTAGTTTCATTTTCATGTTTCAAAATAATAAACCATCCAGAGTTTCATTCAAATAAATTCTCCGCTAACTGTTTCTGAATAAAAGGGAAGGCACATCTTAGTTGTTGTGAAATGCTGGAAGGTGAAAACTTGATGATACTTTTCAAGAAGGGATGCTCAGCAGGAGTGGAAGGGAGAAGTGGGTAGAGATACAATCAATGCACCTGGGAAGATGTTGACTCATGTTCAATGAGAAGTAGGTCCTTCTGAGGCTGGCAAGTCCATGAGAGCACTTTCAACAAGGCTTGGATGTTTTGTGACTATCCCATCATAACCTGAAAGCAGTGGTTCTCAAGCTTCCTAATGCTGTGACCCTTTAATACAGTTCCACATGTTGTGGTGACCCCCAGCCATAACATTATTTCTCTTGCTACTTCATAACCGTAACCTTGCTGCTCTTTTGAATTGTAATGTAAATACCCATGTTTTTGATGGTCTGTGAAGGGGTCATTCAACCGCAAAGGGGCCACAACTTTTAGGATGAGAAACCACTGCATTAAGAGAAGCACCTTAGACTTTTAATTTTTTCTAAAGAAATATTTACCAGTTTGTTGTGTAAGTATGTGCACATGCATGTGGGTACCTGTGGAGAGCAGAAGAAGGTATTGGGTTCCCTGGAGGTGGAGTGACAAGTGGTTCTGAGACATTAAAAGTCTATGTTGCAAACAAAACTGAGGTCCTCTGCAAGATCAATAAACACACTGACCATTTGGCTATAATAAATGTAATGACCCAAAGGTGAAAATTTCATGGAGTATATTGTCTAGAAAGACAAAGATGAGACCATTTTCAGACATCAACACACTGACTTTTTTATAAGTAGTAAAACATGCACATTCAAACAGTTTTAATTCAATATTAGAGATTCTGTCCCTTTTAATTTGAGGAACAAAAGAGATTCTTTTTAATTGGGATCTCTATTTTTCAAGCATTTGCTGAATACATCTTTGAAAGGATAGTCCTTTCTTTGAAGTCCTAAAACTTTTAGTTTTTGCTTCTTAATATTTATGATAAATGAGAGCTTGCATTTTTTTTTCTTCAGGAAAAATAAAACTCTCTAGTTTCAGCATAAGCGAGATGGAATGGACAAGCCCTCATTTCATCCTTCGTCTTACAGGAGGTCCTTGTTTTATGTAAATTTCCAACCATTTCATAAGCCCTGTGTGTGTTTTGAAAATGTTTTTGACAGTTTCAACTCTTTATTCTCCCATACTTTCCTTCGTGCTATCAGTTGCTATGGGAGAGACATTAACTTCAGTATGCCTTTCTAGTTTGGGTTGAAATTTTTATGCATCTCAAGTTGAGTTTCAGGATTTTCTAGGTTAACTTCACTGAGGATACACTTTCCCTTTGACAATTAATTTGACAAGATCCTATTGTCTAGTTTCCTAGTGCATCTTTTTCCCTTTCCTAGATGAAGCAGCATACTTGATAAAGGCATGCATTTTATATTTTCCAGTTCTCTGTAACTTTAAGCCTGGAATCATCATCAGATTCTCTTTTTTATCATTCATTCCTTTGCTGCTTTTAAAATTAGTTAATTTATTTTGATAAAGCAATCTTTTCTCATTTTACATATCAATCTTAGCTCCCACTCACTCCCTCTTCCTGCTTTCTCCACTTCCACTCTCCTACCCCCCAACCACTCATGAGAGAGAGTAAGGCATCCCACGAGGAGTCAGCAAAGTCTAGCATATCACACTGAGGCAGGACCAAGGGCCTCCCCACTATAGCTAGGCTGAGCAAGGTATCCCTCCAAAGAGAATGGGCTCCAAAATCTAGTTCAAGTAGTAAGGAGAATTCTGGTCCCATTGCTAGTGACACCACACTGCCCCGAACATACAACTGTCACCCACATTCCTATACTGGTTCCCCCACTATCAGGCCAGAGTTGGTTAGCTCCCATTAGCTCAGGTCTGCTGTTTCAATGGGTATAACCATCATGGTCTTGACCCCTTTGTGCATATTATCGTTCTTCCCTCTCTTTGACTGGACTTCATTGAGAGCTCAGTTCAATGCTTCACTGTGTATCTCTATATCTGCTTCCATCAGTTGCTGGATGAAAGTTCTTTGAAGACAATTAAGGTAGTCATCAATCTGATTAAAAGGAAAGGCCAGTCAGGCACCCTCTCCAGTATTGTTTAGGGTCTTAGCTGAGGTCATCTTTGTGGATTCCTGGAAATTCCCCGAGTGTCAGATTTCTTGCTAGCCCCATGATGGCTCCCTCAATCAAGATACCTTCTTCTTTGCTCTACTCTCTGTCTTTGCCCCACCTTGACTATCCATTCCCTCACATTCTCCTCCCCCTTCCCTTTTCCCCTCCTCCTCTCCTTCTCCTCCCTTGTTCTCCAACCCCCACACTCCCAATTACCTCAGGAGATCTTGTCTATTTCCTCTTCCCAGAGGGATCCATGTGTGTTTCTCTTAGGGTTCTACTTGTTACCTAGCTTCTCTAGGGTCATGGACTATAGGCACATTCTCCTTTTCTTTATGTTTAATATTCATTTATGAGTGAATATAATATCCACTTATACCATGTTTGTCTTTTTGGGTCTGGGTTACCTCACTCAGAATGTATTTTTTTTTCTAGTTCCATCCATTTGCATGCACATTTCAAGATGTCATTGCTTTTTACTGCTGAGTAGTATTCTATTGTGTACATGTATCACATTTTCCATTTTTCAGTTGAGGGGCATCTAGGATTTTTCCAGGTTCTGACTGCTATAAATAATGCTGCTATGAACATAGTTGAGCAAGTGTCCTTGTGGTATGATTGAGCATCCTTTGGGTATATGCTCAAGAGTAACTGGTTTTGTTGGGTCTTGTGGTAGTTTGATTCCCAATTTTCTGAGAAACTACCATACACTTTTAAGAATTTTATTTATTACTTTTGGTACCTATGAACTCTCTTGTAAGCTAAAAATTTCCAATGCTAGATCCATAAATTAATCAGAATGATTTTTTAGCTGTCATGTTATTTAAAAGCCTTTGTGGTCAACATTACCCACGGTTATGTATGAGGATCCTAGACTCTATCGTTTTTACTTTCTTCCTTTTGTGTTCTCACCCACAGACTCCTTTATCACTCTTGTGTGGCTTCATTCTCCTCAAGAGTTCTCCAAATTCTCTCAGACATCTCTCCTAAGCCATCATTATGATCCAGGCATGAAATTATTTATTAGATGTAGAGGTGACTCTGTGGGTAAAGTACTTGTTTTGCAAGCATGAGGTCCTAACTTTTTCCCTTTTTTTTTAAATAAAGAAACTTTTATTTTATCTTGAATGTACTAGTGAAAACACCTTTTAAAATTTGTCAATCAAGTTTAGTACAGTATACTCAAATAAAGTAAATTTCCATCAAGCATTCCAGGGAATATCAAACGCCATCATTGATTCCACAGCAGTGGCAAAAAGGCCCATGATGCCTGTGTTAACCCCCTGCCGTGTCCTGACCCTTGATGATGCTAGAGTTATGGTAATAAAGCTTTGAGTTCATCCTCCTGCCTAAGTGTGCATATGGTGTGTGAGCATGTGTGTGTATGTGTGTGAGCATGTGTGTGATGTATGTGTATGGTGTGATGCATGCACAGTAATGTGTGTGTGTGAGAGAGAGATGTGTGTGTATTGTGTCTCACACACGCACAAGTGTGTGTGTGTGTCCCCATGCACATGTGTGTGTGTTGGTATATAGTATGATGCATGCACTCCAGTTTGTGTGTATATGACATGCAGGTGCAGTCAGAAGCCATTCTCTCCAGCTTATTTCTGTTTGTGACAGTGATCTGTACTTTCAGATGCTTGTTTCTTTAGCTAGCATGGCTGGCCTTCAAACTCATACAGTTTGAAGGTCCTAACTTTTTTAGTCAGAATCGTTAGTATGACAAGTCATCAACAAATTGGTGCCTTGAAAGAAAACAAGGTAGAAGACTGAAGCAGGTAGACAGTGGTCCAGGGTCTGTTTTCCTGTAGCTCCAATGCTTTGTCCTGTTGTCTTGCTCTGTGGGCTTATTTTGGCTTCCTTACAGTATGGCAGCCTCAATTAAGAGGGATTGCTTCCATAGAGTGGGTTCCTCTCATGGAGAACTAGAGTAGTGGCTTGTTCTAGCTGCACCAGTCATAAGATAAGTGTTGGTTGAGGTCATTGCCAATTCCATCCAGCTGTGGCTAGGCAAAAATTCAACACTCATTTGGTGGAATATCAAGATTCCATTGTAAGAACATGCATAAAGAGAAAATATTTTTAAGATGTCTTTAGTAAATAGGTTCTGTTAAATGACTTTATGTAAACTGTAGCAATTGTCTTGTTTGAGGTTCAAATTCCCATGGACAAAGTGTATAGAGATGTTCTAAAGCACCTGTAAATAAACTAAATGAGACCATAAGTGTCATAATCAGAAAGGACTGGCGTCTCTATAAGAAAAGGAAGAGAAAACATAAAACTTTATTTCAAAAAGCGTTTCCCTAGCATACGTGAGGCTCTGAGTTGAGTCCTAGCACATGCATGTGCATGCTCATGCGCACGCGTGCATACACACACACACACACACACACACACACACAGAGAGAGAGAGAGAGAGAGAGAGAGAGAGAGACTCACTCTTTCTCTCAAAAAACACTTATTGAGAAGCTACTCCCAGATACATATTGATAAATACTTCCTTGATATGAAAACCATGATCTTGAATGAAACAGAAGGCAGATTTATAAATGTATAGGATGCCAGGTGGAGGTGACGCACACATTTAATCCCAGCACTCAGGGAGCACAGGGAGGTGGATCTCTGTGGGTTCAAGGTGAGTCAGGTCTATAAGAGCTAGTTCCAGGACAGGCTCCAAAGCTATAACAAAACCCTATCTGTGCTTGAATATATTCATAATGCCAATAGGCTTTGTTTCCAGGACTATGCAAAGTACCTTTAAATATTTCAACTGTCAAAAAATTAGAACATGTGCTCAACTATGTTCATGGCAGCTTTGTTTGTCATAGACAGAACCTGGAAACAACCTAAATGCCCCTCAACTGAAGAATGGATAAGGAAAATGTGGTACATTTACATAATGGACTACTCCACAGCAGAAAAAAATAACAACATCTTAATTTTGCAGGAAAAGGGATGGAGCTAGAAAACATTATTTAGAGTGAGGCAACCCAGACACAGAAAAACAATTATCACATGTACTCACTCATAGGTGGTTTATAAACATAAAGCAAAGAAAACCAACCTACAAACCACAATCCTAGAGAACATAGACAACAATGAGGACACTAAGAGAAGCTTACATAGATCTAATCTACATGGGAAGTAGAAAAAGACAAGATCTCCTGAGTAAATTGGGAGCATGAGGCTCTTAAGGGAGAATTGAAGCAGGGAGGGGAGAGGCAGGGAAGGGAACAGAGAAGAATGTAGAGCTCAATAAAAATCAATAAAAAATTAGAACAACCATGTTTTATAAACTACTAGAATTCTCTATCCTTATTTTAAAAACTTGAGTCAAAAAGTCAAAGAATGCCTTTTATTAGTGAAATACATTTACTGATTGTCAGATGTATCAGTAGATGGAGCCCAGTGGTAATGGAGATTTTATTTTAACAAGCGTGTCTTCAAATGCAGAAGCCAGAGGACCACCTCAAAGGTCGTTATCCATGTGCCATCCACCTTGGTTTTGGAAAGAGAATTTCTCATTGGCAGCAGACATGCCAAGATCATCCTGGATGACCAAGGAGCCCCAGTAATTCACCTGTCTTCACCTCCCCAATGAGAGGATTGCTGTAGGGCAACTGCTAGTTAGTTCCTGGCTGCTTAGCCACAACAGAAATTGTATTAATTAAATCACTGTTTGGCCCATTAGCTCTAGGTTCTTATTGGCTGACACATATTAATTTAACCCATCTATTAAAATGTGTGTTGTCACATGTCTGTGGCTTACCTTCTAAAGTTCTGGCATCTGTCTCCAGTAGGGCTACATGACTTCTTTCTAGGCTCCACCGTCCTCTTCCCAGCATTCAGTTTAGCTTTCCCTGCCTACCTCTATTCCCTGCATAGGCCCAAGATAGTTTCTTTTTTAACCAGTGGTATTCACAGCAACACACAGAGGGGAATCCCACATCAGGGGATAGTGAGCAGGTATCACTAGACTCCCATTTTAAAAATTTGGATTGTTTCATTTTTTTCCACTTGAGTTTTGTAATTTAAACTCAGGGTTTGGTTTACTACATAGATGGTTTCCCAGCTCTCTTTTTGCTTTTGGTTCTGGAGGTCCAGGCAGTGTTCATTGGTATGGAAGGAAACACTGGCAAATAGTACAATCAAGAAACATTTTTAGATCCTATAGCTGAATATAAGTATTTCAACTTATCTCTAAAAAGGGCAGTGCGTGCTACATGCTGGCAGTGTTCTCATGGGTAATTTGTACATTCACAGCTGATGATTTCAATCATTGGCTGCCGGCCTCATAATGAATCTGCTCTTTCGGTTTCTAGCCCCTTTCAGACCGTCTCCACTGTAAACTTCAGTCCATTGATGTGTTCCTGTGACCTTCCTTGCTTAGTCTTAGGAAAATCACCAGGTAGAAATTTTGAGCCTTGTTGTACGTTAGTGTCTGTTATTCTCATTATATTACTTTCTGTGTGCCGGCATCTTAAAATTCTAGTACAGATAGATCATGGGGTAAGCCACCCCCAAAGCCACAGAAGACTACAATGCTTGTTAATTTAAAAAAAAAAAAATTCTTCTGAAAGGTTGTAGCAAATTCTGTGATTTAATGCTTTCTGTTTTCAAGATAAACAACGAGGCAGCACCTCACTTCCTGGTCAAAGATGAATACGAATGTGGAGATTATGCCTGATTTACAGCCTCCCTGTATTAAAATTTATTGAGATATATTTCTGAGTCCTTCAGTAATATATTTGGGTAAATCAAAAGTTAATTGAACACAATGTTTCCAAGACATTTACTCACAACTTCATGTTATTTTTGAGCCCCATAGTAACTTAAAGAGTTAATGTTACACATAACCTTTTGATAATATTCACCTTCCTGGTACAACTGCTGATCATGGCCGTGTAGACAACAGTCGGGTTGGTGAGGATCCTGCAAACCACTGAGGCCCATGAGAGCCTTGATGAATGTTGATCAGATAACAGGAACCATCTCCTACCTCCAAATACGGGCATGTAAAATGATCATTTGTTTAAGATACATGTCTCAATTCTAATTGGATAGTCTCTAGGCCTTTAAATAAAATTCATTATTACAATCCCCACCTCAGAATGAAAGCCAATAATGATTTTTAATTTATGCCAAATTCCAGACAGCTTCCCTGTGGGAAAATAAATAACTACCAGTAGACAGCAACTTCAGGGACTGTAATTTTAACTTTCCATACATAGTGTATTACATGAAACAACTTATTAAACCTCTGTTAATGGTGATGAGATATATCTAGTATGTAAATGATAGTTGGCATAACATCTGCCTGTGAACTATGGCTGAATTTTTCTAGTTTATTATGGGATGAAGTAGATAATTAAATTAGTACCCAAGTGACAAAATATCTCGTTAACAAGATATTTGTTTCTTGAAGGAATGTTTTCTTGCAGCAAATGTTTCAATTTTTGCTTGTCTCTGTTGTAGTCATGATTTAGGTGTCAAATGTGAATAAAGTTACTGGGCAATGGGAGGGTGTTGGGGGAATTTGGCCAGTGGAAAGTAATAAATAATATTTTTTGTTCATTATTAGCTTGTACATTCCTACAGACCTTTGAAAGAAAAGCATCAGAGAGAAAAATCTAGTGAATTCTGGAATACAGAAAACATCAAATGTTTGGTTTAGTGGGTCTGTTTATGGAACAAAAGCAATCATTCCAGTCTGAGTCCCAATTCTTAGTATAATACTTTTATATATTTTTCTATAGTTCTGAGAACATCATGCCTGTAACAATGGAACTCTACCATTTCCACCACATATTTCCACTCTCTAAATCTCCCCAAATAACTCAACACAGCAGAGAAAAGTCATAAGTCACAACCCTGCAACTGTCCATTGTCTGGAGTTTGAGGAACAGACCAATGAGCTTGTTTGAGTTCAAAGTCAAGAAGGGGATCTGGGCTTAATTCCTTTCAAATAAATAACTTTACAAGGGTACTTTTATCAATCAATTTTGTTATTGGATAAAGGTGTTTATTTGTGGGACCAGAGATAAGGCACAGCAGTTAAGCGAGTACTGGCTGCTCTTGCAGAGGATTTGGGTTCAATTCCCAGCACCCACATAGTGGTTCATAACCATCTGTAGCTGTGGTTCCAGGGGATCTGAAGCCCTCTTTTAACTTTCAAGTGTACCAAGGGCACAAGTGGTGCAGTCATGCACAGACACACATACAGACAAAACATTCCCATTCATCAATAAAACAAATATCATCATCCATGTGTTGATGTATTCTGATTATTTGCACCTCACCTGCTCTACCCTCTCTTCTGTCTCTGCCATCTCCATTCATCCCTACAAATCTCACATTCATGTCTTTTTGTTTTATTTTGTGTCCCACTAAATTTAATCAAGACTGTCTGTGTGACCAGTGTTTTGGAGCTTTTCAAAGGATTCTAGAGGGCTCTCAAGTGAGCACACAACTTTTAAGACCAGGAGTGCCTGTTCCTTAATAGCATCCCTACCCAACAGCTTAGGAGGAATGGACAGGGCCTCGTGAGATCCCCCCCATCCAGGTCTGACTGTTTAGCGAGCTAGTCACTGACAATCCCAGGGCAGCAACCACAGCTGCTGTGAGAAAATATTGGCAATGACAGCGTAATGTCCTGAAGATTTATAGGTTTTCGCCGCCCTTCTCTTTGTCTTGTGGCTCTTACAGTTCTTCTGTTTCTTCTTCTTAAAGAAGTTGGTATCTATGTCCTGTTTAGGACTGAGTACTCAATTGTCACTTTGTCCCAGTATCCTAGGAAGCAATGAGTCTTTGCATTGGCTACTGTTAACTGCAAAGAGACCCTATCTTAACAAAGGGTGAGAATGGCATGTGTCCGTGACTATGAACATAAAGCGTTTTTGGTGTAATGTAACTGTAGCTAAACAACAGTAGTAAGGGCCTCTTTGGGCCTAAAATCTAAGCAGCCATGGGTTTTCCACCCGATGTATAGTACCAGGATTGAATTCTCTCCTGTAGAGGGAGCCCTAAATCAAGTCAGGGAGAAGACAATTCCTTCTCTAACAGTTGTATCAGCTTTATACAAGTGCCTAGCATCCTACTATCACTATGAGCAAGGTTTACAGCTAGGTAAGATCACCTAAGATGACTTTTCTCTCCCAGAAACCTGGGTAGCCACTTCCGGCACTATGAAAGCCAGCCAGTGGTGAGAAAACTTCCACCTCATTTACAGCTTGTTTTTTTTCTAACACGTAAGGTATTATTACTTCAGCAAAACAGTCTCATCAACTAGCTCTGGTGTGGCCACCAATAGGAATGGCAAGAGTCTCGAGGACTCGTGACTAATCATACATTAGAGAGTATCCTATAACTGGTTCTGGGATATTTGTCTAATAACCCAGCATTTCCAGGAACAGAAGCATCCAGCAGTGAAAACAATAGCTCCCTTCTAATTCTGCTTCCAACGTAATTTTGTAAATAGATTTATATAACAGTAGATTTTCACACAGCTTTTTAAATACAAGTTTTGTTTTGATTTAGGGATTGCTGGACAATTTATCTACTGGCTATAAACATATTGGAGCTATACTTGAGGATTTTACATTAAGATTTTCTTGAGAACGTCCAGTTACTCTGGTAAGGTCAAGAATTGAGAATAAACATGAAGACAGTCTTGCTTAGAGTAAGCAATCTACTGATTAAATATTCTACCCTCCAACTACTTCTTTCTGAAATTATGTTGCTTACTCTGTAGGTTGTGTGTCTGCCATCTAAAGAGCATTTAGGCACCGTCCTTTTCTTAAGACTGAACTGCCCCCCATTTATTCTGAAATACTTTATAAATATTTCTGCATTCAACTCAATGGAGTTAATGAGTTCCCCCAATCAGAGGGAATGAGTGCACAGAGAGGCTAGGAGTTATATTCAAGATCAAAATCTCTTTAGTGGTAAGGAGATCATGTTTTTTATTTCCCTTAATTATGTATTTTTGGGAGGATAATTATGGTAATTTACTGAAAGATTTTCACATGTCAGGCAGGATGGATGAATGTTTTATGTATGGCCATAGTTTACCCCTATGATAGAGCTACTAAACCATATTTGAAAAAAAATAGTAATGAACAAGAATTGAGAGAATTTGTGCCCAAATTAACCTGGGTTTTCAAGTGAACAAATACTGGATGTGAATACAGAGAGTCTAAATTTCTCTCTTCTAACCTGACCATCTCTGCCATTCTATGTTGGAATAGTATAGACACTGTTATCATTAACACATATACAAACCCGCCATATTTCATGACTAGAGTGTAAGGGGAGAAGAAAGGTCAGAAGAATTGGTTTTGAATGATGACTCTAGAGTCTTCCTCCTGGGATCAGCTGGCTCCATTTCCAAGGCCTGTGTTGAGGGTGAAGACCATGATGTCTTCATTCTCAAAGAGCTGGTAACTTTATGGCACCTAGTAAGCACAGAGAGGAGAAATTGAAAGGAAGAGAACTCAGACATACTCTTCAACGGTGCGCATTCCTCCAGCTGGGCTCCACCCTCCTCATGCCGACTTCATCTGAAGAGTTTAGTTTTACAGTTGTCAATGGATTTATGCATTCTGAAATCACCTCACAAATATACCCAGATGTGTATTTCCCTATCATTTTAGGCAATGCAATACAATCAGGTTGACAAGATTAACTGTCAGAGATGCCATGCCAGGAATTTACAAGTAGTTTCCATTTCAGATTATACCTGGGGAACCATTAATGATGAACTCAACAGATGCCCACACTTTCATGTTGGAAATTGGAATCAGCAAGACATGAAAATGCATTTTTGCTGATTTATTCCAGGTGTGAAAATTTTCAAATGTCGTGTTAGCTTTTCCTCCTCGAGCATATTCACACATAATCTTGTCAGGGCATACTGATCTCAGATGAATGTGTTCCAACCCTAGGTAGGATTATGGACACCTTAAGCCTTTCATTAGGAATGGAGGAACTTAGGGACAGTCACTGAGTTCTCAAATTTCCAAAGGATTAATAGGTGTTTGAAATTCACTTGGACTTGAAACTGATAATGCTAAATCGTGAATGTAGCTTAACTCCACCAGCTTCTCTCCCCTTCCATGCTTTTTAGCTCAAAGTGATGCTCTTGTAGGAGTTGAGGCTGGAAACCAGTATGAACACAAACCTGATAAAAATAAACAGGAGAGTTGGTTCCTGGGATAGGAGCAGAGGAGATCATCGGCCACTTTGTTACCTATCTTTCCTAAAGAAAAGGATATCTTATCACTTTCCTGACCAAACAATGTTTTTTGTCTTGGATATGTGTCGACCAAAATGAGACTCCTACCTTCCCACTTTCAAAGGAACAGCTTGCCGAGTGTTGGAGAAGTCACTGTTACATTGTATGGTTGATAGGAGATGTAAAAAAAGAACTATATCTCAAAGCGAAACATTTGTAATCACACCTTTTCTAAATTAAATTCTCTAAAAAGTAAATTTAGGTATCCACAGGCAGAGGGTCTCACACTTAGTAATAAATAAGAAAAATGAGAGAATGGACGTGTTCATGAACACACAGACACACCGATGTTTGAACGCACATGCGTGCACACAATGGTATAACAATTATTAAAGAAGAACTCGTTATTAAAATCTTCCAGAATTCTTAAATGTGTGTTTGGGGGATGCAGAGATGGCTCAGTGAGTAAGGTGGACTCTTGCTGGGATACATGTGAAAGAAGGAGAAGACTGACTCCCGCAAGTTGTCCTCTACCGTGCACACACATGGGCATGCCACAACCTCCCCAGTAAATGGATAAATGTAAAAATGTTCATGCATTACAAAATTTCACAGTGATTTAAAATTTTATGTTTGAGACTATTCTTCTTCATTAAAGTTTCTAAGTTGTGCCACAATCCAACTGGGAACTTCCAAGTTTTCATTCGTTTTTTTGAAATCGTGAAATTATAAAGGTGTTATATCCTAGGTCAGTTCTGAAACCTTGTTTACATTTTTTAAAAGCAGATGATAAACTTTTGATAAGCATACATATAACTATAACATATATCCAGTAAACAAATGTAAGTTACTTGCTTAAATATCAAAGAGACATTTTAAAAAATTCTGGGTGTGTTTGCCTGTGCATGTATATGTTCATAACATGCTATGTCTTTGGTGTCAAGAAGAGGACAAGACATGTCCTTGAACTGGAGTTAGAGACAGTTTTGGACCACTGTGGAAGTGCTGGGAACAGATCCTGGGTTCTCTGTAAATCTCTTTCTTGCTTTTGTGTCTGTTCATTCTGTGACTCATCAGAGTTGATCAAAGCTGTCTGTGTGTCCATGGTCCGTGGGTTTAGAGCTATCTGTTGGAGGTTGGTGAGCTCAGCAGAGGATACCCATCTAACAGTAGCAATTTCCCTCTCCCTGGGTCTATCATTAGCCAATGTTTTAGGAGGAAAATATAAGCCCCCGTGAGACCTTGCCTCTTCCATGATGGTAGTTGACAGAACCAGTCTTTTGAGAGTCTGTGTCAGGTCACTGCAGAGGTTGTGAGTTCATGATTGTAATATTTCAATGCTTGCTCCGAGTCTAGAAAATGCCATTTCTCTGTCCTTCACCCTAAAGCAAGACTCTCACAGGCATTTTTTTCTTTTTCTGTAATTTTTCTGAGTCTTAGAGAGGGTGGGAGAGATGTCTTATTCTGGGGGTATGCTATCAATTGGCACGTATTTTCAGTTTGATGGATGGTTATGGGCTTCTGAATTTACATCAAATGACTATGAAGAGAGGATTCTCTGAATAACGCTGGGTAGCTTTGTGTATGGGTATAGATACAAATAGATATAGAAGTTAGTTTGATGTTCTGTCAGTCTAGTTAAACAAAATAGTAAGCTTTCCCAATGACCACCTAACTTCCCCAAGCATAGGTTGTTAACCAGGTTTATAGCACCAGGCATGGGTTCCCTCCCATGGACAAGGGCTTAAATCCAATCAGAGGACAGTTGGTTACTCAATAACCATCAAGCCACTATGGCACTAATGGCCGTTCACATTTTGCCAAGCAGGCTGGACTTCTCATTGTGTTTATAACCTAAAATGGCTTTCAGTGAGGAGCTGATCAGTTAAGCAGTGATGCATTCTTGTAGACTCTTGATGCGCTTATTGGTCTATTGCTTGGAGTCTTTCTGGATTGGAATGGTCTAAAAATATATTGCTAAGTCTTTTTCTTATGTTACCCACAATTGTTAAGCCTACTTGTTAGTAAATTTAAAGGTAATTTGTGTTTCTTTTAAAGTTACCACCCATGTTCTAAAATATTCCTCTGTAAAAACTGACCAATCTTCAATGGAATAATTCATAGCATCATCCATAGCATTGCACATAGAGCATTGGCCATATCTCCTTCCAAACTCCGGTTCAAAATGGCCAGTCATCTATAGAATTATCCAAACTACCTTCCAAACTCAGGTTCAAATGAACATTATGATAATTAAAATTTTCCTACCATAAGCACAATAATATTTCGACACATTTCTCAATTTATTTGAGACTCTTCTAACTTTTAATAATTCTATTAAACTATCATATTGCAGATATGATTTTGAAAACAAAGATCAGTGAGGCAAAAAAGCAGGTTTTAGCTATAAGGACTATTCCTCCTGTGGGCGTACAAGGAACCTCTGCAAATAAACTATTATTGTTGTTAAGAAAATTCTTCTGAAGGAAGGTGTTGCCACTTAAATGGCTGAGGTGTTGTCCCTTTTGCCATTCATGGCAAATGTCAGCTCTTAGCCCTGGCTCCAGTTTCTTCCTATACTATGGTCCTCAGCTCTTTCAGCCAGAAGCAAAGCAGTTCTTCGCATCTCTTAATCTGAATCCAAAGTTCTTCAAAGATTCTGTGTTTCCATCCTTATAGACTTCAAGCTTCATTAAAGCTGATGGAAAGAAAACAAGGTGATGGAATACTCAGGCACAGGACAAGATTTCCTGTTATCCGACACTGCAGTGAGGCCTTTAGTGCAGATGCAGAAGGTCATGGACTTATTCATATTGAATAAGAACTGAGCAATGGTTGCCAGCCCCTGGTGAGGACAGAAGTAGGGAAGGAGAGCAAAGGGAAGTTGATGAGCAGTGTAAGTAAATAATAATCTCGAGTCTCTGCTACACAGCAGAGTTAACAACAATGTAGATTGTGAAATAACTGGAAGATCCGTCTTTTAATGTGTATTCCACAAGAAAGTGATAAATGTCTGACTAATGGAGATGCTAATTACCTGACTTGTTAATTACATAATTTGTTACTTGTATTGAAACATCACATCATACCCCAGAAGCAAGGACTATTTAGATGTGTTAATTAAAATTTTTGAGCTAAATTAGGAATAACTCAATATCTGTTAAGGCGTGGATTTGAAAAGTTGCTTCGAGTGTAACGAGCTGATCACTCAGTTCCTCTCACAGTGGCATTCTGAGGTATGGCCACCAGGTATTGGTTAGGTTGTGGCACTTCTACTTCCTTAGCGGATTTACACTTTTATGGGTGAATGGGAGATGATGGGAAGGTGGGGACCGAGTTGACGGGAACAGATGTTTCCTGTTCTTTTTTGCTTGGGTGCTGTGGAGTGAACAGCCCTCCCAGCACAGGCTCCCACTACCTTCCTGCCTCGCCTCATTTTACCATCAAAGCCATGAAATCAGGGAACTCTGGACAGAAGCCTCTGAAATCAGGAGTAAAACCAAACCCCTTCCTCCTTTGTGGGTGGAGGCTGGAAAGTGGATTAACAGGATTTGCTTCAATTTCTTCCTGTTTGAAATGCTATCCATATACCACCGCACCCTCTATTAGGAAGCTCTCAGTCAGCCTGGCTCTGAGCATTGTGATTCAATGATTAATTCCCTGATCTTTTTAAAACAATAAATTGGCAACACATTCTAGTTGTTTAGCTTATAAATCAGATTTTATTTTTTCCAATTCAGCAACATCAAGAAAGTATTTAGGTGAAATTTTGGAATCAATTTTATATAATAAACCAGACTATAAAAATAAATTGCTGCCCCCTGCATAAGGCAATCTGGGCTACTATACTTAAAAGAATGAAAAAACCATGAATTACAGCAAAGTGGATAGAAACACATTGTTGCAACCACATATATTTTTCTTACTTTTCAACAAAAATAAAGCATAGGCCATGTACATTAAATTAGATTTACTTGGAATGAAATTTAGAGGGTTAAAAGACATTAAATGAATAAAATATTACAGAAAGTATAACCTGAAATCATTTTAATGCTACCACTTTAGTTATTTTTCAAAGTTTTATTAAAATTCCATTATAATCCAGGAAACACTTTGGTCTTGACATTTCATTTTTGACAAGCTAAAGTGCAGGCTTTGGATGTATTATAATGTGTCTAGAAATAAGAGGAGGAAATATGAGGTCAAGGTAATCATCATGCATGAAGTGTGTCTTAATTATCCTGATGGACTAAGTACCACCAGGATTTACTAGATAATTAGTCTATTTGCAATTAATTATTCACACTGAGCACCATGTGATGCTGGACCTTTTTTCAAGAATAACAACTTTGTATGGCTTAAATTTTTCTCTATTCCCACTGTGTGTGTGTGTGTGTGTGTGTGTGTGTGTGTGTGTGCGTGCGTGCATATGTGTGAGTGTCTAAGTTTTTTATTATCATCCTGAAATGAAAGAGAACTGGCCAATGAAAATTTAATCTTTATTACAAAGGATAGTTAATAAGGCTTAAGACACATGTCTTCACATGGATTCGCCAACCTTTATTGAGGTTCAACTATAACTACTAGGGAGGAGACAATAATTTCACACTCTTCAATCTAGTCCTCAAGTCATTAAAAATGTGTTGAAGAAACTGGTGACACTGTTTCCCAGTGACTTGGTGGCAAAGCTCATCACCATCCTCCTTGGATGAAGGCAATGTAACAGGATGTGGCAAAACATGCACCTGTCCTCCTCTTTGGAAACTTTGAGTATGAAATTCACATCAATAAAACAGGGATCACAATTATAAATATGTGTGAATCTTTAGAGCACAGATAGGGACCCCTTGAAAGGTACCTTTGTATTTGCTCTTAAAGGATACGTTGGTGAAGCCTGATCTCTTAAAACCATGTGTGCCAGTAAATATCAGACACAGAGGAAGATCAGCTGGATTGAGTATTTGCTTCCTTTATTGATTAGTCATCAGCAGGAAAAGATTTTATATAGGAATTCCTGTGTTCAGTACACCTTTCGCTTTGTTTTTATCTTCATTGCTGTGTTTAAGACAGAATCATGTTGCGTCGCCCATGCCGGCGTGGCATGTGCTACAGATGATCTCAAATCTGTGGCAGTTGCTTGCCTCAGACTCTCAAGTGCTGGGATTAAGTGTATGCTACTTGAAACTGAAGATTTTTCTTTTTTTTTGCATAAGATTCAGTGTTGACTTTGTTTTTGCATATTTCAAGTCCCATTAAAGTGACTAGTTTTATAGTGATAAAAGAAAATTATAATTTTATATTCCTTTATTCTTTGGAAATTAGAAATTTCTTGAAATGGCAAATGAGATGTTATTTTTCCTTTTGCACATTGTCTTTCAAATTCTAATTGGCATTTCATTTATTTCATGGAAGAGAAAAGTTATATGTATGAAAGTCTTCACAAAAATCTAGCTTTATGGTTTGTTTCAATAAGTAGCAATAATTTAAACTTTGAAGAGGATTTTCATATTTGCTATTAGAGGAAGCCTGTGTGACCATACAGTGGGGGAAGCTGCATGGGATAAAGCACAAACGACACTGCTGTGAAATTTACACCACATTTGTCCTAACAGCATATATTCTGCACTTGAGTGCTTTTAATTGGCTTCTCGACCATTTGGGGAGAAGGCTTTCATCAGCCTCGGGAAAACAAAGCTGTGTGTTGACACGGTAGATCAGTATGACTGCATCTGAACTTTTTTGCTTCATGTGTGTATTTTGGTGCAGTGCCCTTTCAGCATCTGACTTTGGCATCCTCATTATGAAGATCCCGGTTAGCATCAGCATAAGTGTTATTCTGTGAACAAAAACACCAAGCATGTGCCCGTTACTTGCACATAGTATGACCGTTCTAGATTCCTTGGATGTTGATGTTCTGATAAGCAGTGAGGCGTTAGACACTGAAGGTTTCTTTCCCCATCTGATTCAAATGAACCAAATGCCTCTCTTTTCCCTTGATGTTCCTGGTCTGCGGCATGAGAATGCTGCCAGCACTCTGATGCTGTGACCACAACAAAACAACTCATCCTAAAGCACTAACATGCCTTTTAATTGGCTTTTGGGAGTGCACATTACAACAATCTGATGTAAAATAGAATAAGATAGTCATAATTCTGAGGTATTTGTTCATGCCTCTCAAATATGGGTTAGTTAACCTTCTCCAGCAAGCAACTTTTCTCTCACATGCAACAGCATCACATATTGTCAAAAATGCTCTGGGTTTGTGACTTCAGGTGACAGAAGGGTGTTACATCATTTGCTTCTCGTGTTTTGATGAAGTATCTAGCAGGAGCAACTTAAGGAAAGAAGGATGTATTTTGCTCACCTTCTGAGATCACAGCCCATCATCATGGAAGGCAGGACTGCAAAGTAGCAGACCCTTGTCAACTCCATCCACAGTCGGGGAGCAGAGACAAGAGAATACTGCTGCTTGGCTCATGCTCTTCTTTTCATTCTGTTCAGGAATCCAGACAGTAGGATGGTGCCATTCTCATCTAGATGGGCCTTCCCTCCTTAGATGAACTTCCTAGGGACACTCATAGACCACAGAGATTCCAAATCCAATGAGGTGTGACATTAATATTAACTGTCACAGAATCACATATACTCTCCTCTTGAGATAGATTTCCACTGTCATTAAAAGCCAGATTACTTTATGACTCACAGTGATAAATTCCTAGGCATGACAGTGACTTCAAATGAATTCTTCTTCAAGAACATGGGTGTGTCCCATAGAATCTGAACTATTGGCCAACAACTATTTAGTTGACAATACGACACAGTAGCCAGGCCTTGTGACATAGAGCTATAATCCCAGGGACTTAGGAAAGGAAGGCTAAGGGAGGAGGATCACAAGTTCTAGGACAGCCTAGGCTATAGGGTGAGTTCCAGGCCAGTCTGGATAATTTACAGGGATCTTATATCTGAATTAGAAAGGACAGAATGAACTGTGGGGAGAGCTCAGTGTTGCAGCGGTAACTTAAAATGGGTGATGGCTTTGTGTTTATACCTGTATGTACCTGTGTGTTCTTATGTTTGTGTGTGTGTGTGGGGGGGAACATAGCAACACAGTGGGAGCCACCTGACACAAGCTTCTTTCATTATGGAAGAATGCCAGAATTACAGATGTGGACATTTCTCTAGTTATAATCATGAGAGAAAATTCTCAAAAGTGTTATTTTACTCTGGTCTATAATTTGAATGCATATGTCTTTTCAATATAACATCCCAATATTAGGCATAACATGGACTAAACAATTATTGTAAGATGATGAGCTGTTTTAGCTGAATTCCTACAGCAACCATTCTCTAGGGAATAAAATTTTGCCACAGGCTTAGTGCTTTTTATATACTTCTTTCTTAATGAGAACAAATTTTGTAATGAGACTTACTTAAAAGAAATCTTTTAACCTGTGTGATGGGAAGAAGGGTATAAAGGGATGAGTTAATGAGCCTTTAAAAAGTTGAGTAAACAACATATGTGTGCACTCTGCGAGGAACGATGTGTAATTAAAGCACGGAGTTCATGTCACTACCAGGTACACCTGCTGCTTCTAGTACCCTTTTCCTCCAGAAATACCTTATTTCCTGAATAAGAATCTCATTAGTTTAGCACTTCTGGAAGTCTCCGTGTTGATACCTGTCCCAAAATCAGAACAGAACGTAAAAGAGCAGACCAGATTTTACAGTCTCTGTTAATTTCTTTTTTTTATTGTTAAAAGCAAAATTTACATTTACTCCCCTTGTTCCCGGCCCTCCCGCTCCCCCACTACCCCACCGCCCTGCCCCTGCTTCCTTAAGATGGTGCAGGATACCCTGTCCTATGGGAAGCCCAAGGCCCTCCCCACTCCATCTCGGTCTAAGAAGATGTGCATCCATATAGAATAAGTTCCCAAATAGCCAATACATGCAGAAGAGACAGGTCCCAGTGCCATTATCATTGGCTTCTCAGTCAGTCCCCACTGGCAGTCACATTCATAGGGTCCACTTACGTCATTTGCTCATTCAGTCTTGGTCCAGCTGGATTTGATGAGCTCCCAATAGATCGAGCACACTGTCTCTGTTGGTGGGCCAGTCAGTCCCTCTGTTAATTTCTTAAGTCAGTGTTTCTCCTTAGAAGGTGCAGGGTGAGAGTGGGGATGTGCTCCTTCCTGAGATAGTCTAAGCCAGTCGTGTAGGCTTAAGATCATAGCATCTCTTGTAGAACTTGTTGCCTGACCTCTACCGCAGAGCCAAAGTAGCATCGTTCAGTTGGCTCGAAAGTTCAAGGGACAGTGTTTGGAGAACATAGTGAGTTGCACAAGCATTTGAGTGTACTGCCAATGAAGCTATGAAAGGACAAAAAATGTGCAGCAGAGTAAATCAGGCGTGGAATTTTTTCGAAGCAGGTAGCAGTGTAGACATTAGATACAGGTAGGCATATGCTTAGAGGAGACAAATCAAGTAACTATAATATGTATGAATCATAGCGTGTGAAATAGCTTCATTCACCATTTTTGTAAGCTCCTCTGTATCTCATCTCTTTGACCAAGCAAGGACACCTGCAGTAGAGCCCTGCCTGTATCTTCCTTTGACTGCAGGTTCTTCTCCACCTCTCTGGGTACTTGGCAATGATATGGTCTAGTCAACATGATAAATGGAAAAGAACACCTGTTTTTTATTTACTATTATTAAAAATGGATTATTCTTTCATATAATACATCCCAACCACAGTTCCTCTTCCCTTCACTCCTCCTAGCTTTCTCTTAACCCCTCTCTCACCCGGATCCACTCCCCTGCCATCTCCCTTCTGAAAAGAATAGGCCTTCAAATCGACAACAACCAAAAACAAAATACAATAAGAGAAAGGAAAAGTCCTCACACCAAGGATGATTAATGCAACCCAACAGGAGGAAAAGAATACCAAGAATAGGCAAAAGAGTCAAAGATACACTCCCTCCAATAGTTAGGAGTCCCACAAAGAAACCAAGTTAGCAATCAAAACACGTATGCACAGTAAGCAGGTCCCATGCTTCCACTTCCGTCTCTGTGAGTTCATATGAGACCTGCTTAAATGATTCAGTGGGCCATGTTCTCCTCATGCCCTCTATCTCTTCTGACTCTTACAAACTTTCTGCCCACTTTTATAAAGGACTCCCCAAGTAGATCTTCAACAACGATTGTGTGATGTACCTGATACTCCAGGGGTGTTTCTGCAGCAGAATTTTTCTACACAATTGAATTGTCATAATGAATGTAAGGTGAGAGGCTTTGGTCTCTTTCATTTCCTTTTCTACCCAGCTTTCCAGAGTTTTCCACAGCCACTAGAGTGATTTCTCTAGAGACTGACCAGGGTAGCAAACATGGTTTGGGCTCCTCTCCCCAAATGTCTGTGGAAATTATTTGATGTGTGATCCTTCCTAGATAAGACTTTCTCTAAACTCCCTGGAAGAGAACCTACTGAACCCATGAAGTAAACACAGTATTGATAAGAGAATGAAGAGGAGGCCAGAATCCTGGAGAGATGATACAGAGAGAGCAGATGTATCTCTGACCATCAGGTCCTGATGAGCAGGAACATGGCTTAACAACTTTATGGTGAGAAAGGCGAAGTATGTGTCACGAGTGAGCTAATGCTTGATGAGTCAAGCTCATACTTCTAAACAGAAGAGAAAATTCTCTAACATTTGAAAGTCACAAATACAGGGGGCGTTTTATTGAGGATATCTATTCTGTTTTGGGAACAGATGAGATGGCATCACAAAGCATGTTAGAAGATGAAAGGGGATCTTAAAATTACAGTTCACGTTAGCACAGCACAGAGAAAATTAAGACATCAAATCAAAGCTGATTAATTTTTTGCCATCTGTACCATTGTAACTTTCACTATTTAACTTTTCCCTGTCATCTGGAGGAAGCGTCAAAGTTAATGCTGATGTGCTTCTGTTCACAGAAGCACATGAGAACATTTTAGCATGGTGTACTTGGAAAGAGCTGAGTCAGCTGTGTGTCTTGCTGCTCCCACAGAAACAGAGTGGAGGTTGTTAGCAATGTTAAAGAATTTGTTTTTGTATATGGTAGGGAGGGAAGAGGCAGGGTTTCATGTAGCTTAGGCTGAGCTCAAACTTCTGACCCTCCTGTGTCTATCATCGGTGCTGACATTACAAGGGTATAGTATCATTTAGACAGTTTAATATTCACAGTAGAATCAGGATTTGAATTCTGAAGTTGAAATTCAACTTCCAAATATAATAGAAGGAAACTGATACAAGAGAGGAGATCGATTTAAGAGGACAAGAACAGGAGTCTGTAGCCCGTGAAAGCAACGGGTTACACCATTTCATAGGAACATAGATCCCCAACATTTTCCCCTGTCTCTTTGATGTGATATCACGTTATCTGACTGCCCTGCCCCAAGATCTGTAGAGTTGGCCATGCATCATGTTCACACTTGTATGTGAAGGGTTGGCATAAAATCATAGCAAGAAGGTTAAATGTCATACATAATGGTACAAGATAATGGAAAAAATATAAATAGGAACTACTGATATTTAACTGCAAACATTATACAAGAATAAAGATCCCAAAATGTCTAGAGGTAGTGGCAAACTTCCCACAAAAGCTGGAACAAAACCGAAGTACTCTAGTTATTAATTTTTAATATAAAATGTCCTGTTTTAAGAATGAAAGACAATAACATAAGGTGGAAAGATCTCCCATGCCCATGTATTTATAGGATTAATATCATACAATGAAAGTCTTACCAAATGCAATCTATAGATTCAATGCAATTCCCATCAAAATTTCAGCACAATTCTTCACAGACCTCAAAAGAACAACTCTCAACTTTATATGAAAAAAATAAAAACCCCAGGATATCTAAAACAATCCTGTACAACAAAGGAATTTCTGGGGGTATCACCATCTCTGATTTTTCGCCTTACTATAGAGCTGACATTATAAAAATCAGCAGGGTATTGGCATAAACACAGACAGGTGGATCAATGGAATTGAATCAAAGAACCAGACATAAATCCATATACCTACAGACACCTTATTTTTAAAAAAGAAACCAAAATTATACAATGGAAAAAAAAGTATTCAACAAATGGTGCTGACATATATGTCAGCATGTAGAAGAATGCAAATAGATTTATATTTATCGCCCTGCACAGCATTTAAGTCCAAGTGGATCAATGACCTCAACCTAAATCCAGTTACACTGAACCTGATAGAAGAAAAAGTGGGAAAGTGCCTTGAATAAACTGGCATGGGAGACATTTCTTGAATAGAGCACCAGAACAGACACTGAGATTAACAATTAACAAATAAGACCTCATGAAACTGAAAAACTTCTGTAAGGCAAAGAACACTGTCAAGGAGAAAAATCGGCAACCTACAGAAAATATCTTCACCAACTCCACATCTGACAGAAGACTGATCTTCAAAATATATAAAGAACTCATGAAAAGACCTCAAAAAAACTAAATAAGCCAATTAAAAATGTGTGTACAGATAATAACAGGATTCTCAGCATAAGAATCTCAGATGGTGAAGTGTAGTGGTATTTCATTTGTATTTTAATAAAGCATGCCTGAGGATCTGAAAAGCAAAACAGGTACACTGGCCAGCCTTACAGAGCAGGCAACAATGACAGACACCGTTAATCCCAGTAGCCACAATGACACACACTTTTACTCCCAGAAGCCACACTAGTTTGCCATAGACACCAGGCAGTAGTGGTGCACACCCTTAATCCCAGAACTAGAAAGGATTATAAAACAGGAGGAGACAGCTCTCAGGCTCAGACTCATTCTGAGATTCCTCGAGGCAAGATAGCCAGTGTGGACTGAGGTAGAAATAAGAGCCAGTGACTGGCTGTTTTTGCTTTTCTGACTTTCAGGTTGAACCCCAAATTCTGTCTCTGAGTTTTAATAGTGCTTCACTCCACACCCAACTTTAGGGGCATGAATTTATGAAAAAGTCATTTGCTTGAGGCTTTTTAGTCACCAGCATAGGCCAGAGCTGGACGCAAACCTAGCCACTCGGGATTGGAAGAAAAACTAGCACTCCCAGCTCCCATCCACCCGTTTAGCTTCCACATAAAGATGGAAAATACACACAGAATCTGAATACTGTGTTATTGTATTGTCATTGAATTGTCTGACTGTTGAGGAAGGAGCAACAGCTGCTAATAGACATTTGATTATAAATGTTGCTGGATTAATCCTACCTCTATATTTTGAAAATGCCTTGATACATTACTTTGGAGAAGACGTTTTACTTTTGTTTCCACAGTAAATTATAGACTGTGGATTCATTCTGGGTTAAGAAAATAAGGTTTGAGCAAGGATGACCTTGAAAAATCTCTAAGGGGAAAGTGTAGTAAGTGGTGCCGGCTGTGTTCCCAAAACCTGAGAGGAGCGCGGACCCTTTATTCTGTCCGCTCAGCTCCCAGCCGCCTGGCTAGCTTACATTCGAAATAACCACATGAAAATTGTATTGATTAAATTACTGCCTGGCCCATTATCTCTAGCCTTTTCTTAGCTAACTCTCACATCCTGCTTTAACCCATATCTGGAAATCTGTGTATCACCACGTGTTATGGCTTACCGGCATGAGTCTAACCTACGTCCATCTCAGGTAGGTGCATCATGGCGTCTGCACACTTCCCTTCTCCCCAGCCTTTTGTTCTGTCTACTCCGCCCAACTAAGGGCTGACCTATCCTACAGGCCAAGGCAGTCTCTTTATGAACCAATGAAAGCAGCACAAAATTCAGAAGATCCCTCCTACACCAGGAGAGGTTGGTCCAGATGATCCAACATTTCAGAGCAATTCTGTTACAGTTTCCATTAAGTTCTGCATCCAAAAGAGTTTCAAGACTGCTGGCTGAGATGATCCAACATCACAGAACGCTCCAATCTGACTTGACAATAATCCTAAATTTTCTTTGGGTCCCTATAAGATTATTAGCATTCCCAATCAGCAAGAAGTAGCCTAGAAAACTATGCTCACATTCCCAAAAATTGGATTATGGATGTTTGTCTTTGTTTAGTGTATTGGTAATAAGCTGTTATGGATAATTGCCAAGAAAAAAAGCTCAACAAAGGAGATTAGATGCAAAATTCTTGTTTTGAAAAGGAAAAAAAAGGGGTAAGGATATGATAGAATAAAAAGGTAGATTATTGAATCTACTCTGAAAATAAAAAGGGAGGATATAGATATATAGAAATGATAAAATGAAAACGTAGATTATTGAATCTACTCTGAAAATAAAAAAGGGAGGATATAGATATGATAAAATGAAAAGGTAGATCATTGAATCTACTTTTTAAAATCAAAATTTTAAATGTTTTACATTGGATTAGACTTTTGTATATTGTATGCAAATTTTATATACTGACACAAAATTGAGACTGATTTTGTTAAAATATACTGTACATTCATTTCTAATAAAGTTCAAGGTATTGGACCTATATAACTCCTTTGACAATGTAATG
>JAQHUG010000050.1:3742392-3759752 GCA_028555095.1 Dicrostonyx torquatus | reverse complement strand
AGTGACCTGAGTATACCAAATAGCACCTACTGAAAATGGTCTGTTCGTTATGAACTCATCAGTGGATCAAACCACTCAATGATGAACTTAATATTGCTGTGAGTCAAACCCTTCTTAATTTCCACTAGTTGAGGCAAAGCCTTCAGTACATGAGATTTTGCAGGCCCCTCAATATTCTTACCTCACAGGTACTCACATGGTGACTGCATAAACACTTCTCTGTCCTTAATTATTCCAGTTTCTTATTTCATTAAAAGCAAATATTGTAACAAGAAGACACACTTCTGATAATCCCTTTCCTTGGTACCAAAATGTAATTCCCTTGACCATTTTTGACCATTATGTGCATGTTACCAACAGGCTACTTAACGTATATTCATTTAATTAACACATTAACTTAAAGCAACTCAAGAGGAAGTCATTCACAATGGCTATAATTAACAAAGAAAACCAGGGTCTGGGGTACTTTTGTAAGGCATTCAAATTCAGAAAGCTAGTGAATAGCAGACATAATTCAATCACAGATCTGCCTGGTATCAGGTATTAAGTAACAATCAGCAATCAGATTAACCTTGTGTCATACAAAATCAGTCCTTTCTCATATTTAAGAATGGAGTGTCTTTTATTAGACACCCAGGCCAGGCTTATCCCAGATATGAGGATGGAGTCTCAAGGTAAGGCTTTTACATCTACCTAGTTAAGCAAGCTCTTGTAAAACGGTGCCTATTATCTTGAGTGCCAATTTGAGCTAATTTGAGTGCCTGTCATGCCAGCCCCTCTCTTCTTGTTGAGCATCTAGTCCTGAGTGACTACTTTATTCCTTGGTCATTAATAACTAGGCAGCGTGGATCTGCAGGGAGCTCTGACATTTGCACCCATCACAATTAATGAGCCCCCTTCTTACAATAGCACAGACTGAAGGGAAAGAAGTAGTTTTCCATTAAACCTCTGGTGAAATTTTTTGAGTATATGCAAAGTTTCATCAGGATAACGTGATCATATAACACCACAAAATCTGATGAGGAGCTAAAAGATATCATGGTAGTTTGTGAATAACAGAAAACCCTTTCTCTTTCATATACAACCTCAATACGGCTTCCATATGTGTCACAATAGATTTCAACAGAATTTTGTGGATGTTCTATGAATATTATTGTTTATATCTTTCATTATTTATTTTTTCTTTCTTTTATTTATGTGTTATAAATATAGTAATTTTGAAAATTGGTATAGGAGGGATCTTCTGTATTTGGGTTGCTTTCATTGGTTGAATAAAGAAACTGTTTTGGCTTTTTGATAGGGCAGCCCTTACATGGGCGGAGTAGACAGAACTGAGTTAGGGGAGACGCCATGATTCTCTGGTCCGAGATGGATGTAGGTTAGAATCTTCTCCAGTAAGGCATCACCTCGTGGTGACACACAGATTTCTAGAAATGGGTTAGTTTAAGATGTGAGTTAGTCAAGAAGAGGCTAGTGATAAAGAGTCAGGCAGAGTTTAAATGAATATAGTTTTCATGTGGTTATTTCAGGTACAAGCAACCGGTAGCTGAGCAGGCCAGCGGCTGGGGGCTGGGAGCTGGGCTACAGTGGGACACAGCCGCCCACACCTCTCTACAGAAAATAATAGGGAAAATGATCAAGAAAAATATATTAAAAATTTTCATGCATGGGAGAATTCTTTCATTGAAATTCTTCTACAGCACATGGGAAAACTCTAAGTTACAGTGGATAATAGACAGAAGGATTATGGGGGCATAATTCAAAAATAGTTCAGGAACAAAAGGTTGTGGGTGTTTTTTTTTGCAACAATCAAGTATTTCATTACTGTTACATTTTTGTTAATAATCTAGGTAAAGACACAATGACTTACAAGACTTTGAATGACTTATAAGACTTGAATAGTGACTATTGACCCAGACATATGTCTCGTATCCATACTCACAATGCTGTCTTTACCACCATTTATTTACTATACCCTAAAAGTATTTCCTGGAGGCAACTTAAAATGAATTAGGACAGGTTTCCCCATGTGCTGTAAAAGAATTTCAATGAAAGAATTTCATCTCGAAATAAATATAAAAATAAGTCTTCCCAGGCTTTGAACATAAGTTGCTGGTAATGCTATCTGAACCTTCACAGCTCTGTTGATATAAACAAATGCAATGGGCTAAGGATAGTATTCATGTGGGCTAGCATAAAATAGTAAAGGACTCAAAATTTGTGAAATACTTCTTATGTTCTTTTATGTAGGTTTTTATTTGTGTTTGTCTGTTTTCTAACTCAATTCTGCATTTCTCGACTGTGGATTTGGTAGGTGACAATGCCATGTGGTAATGTCAAAGGTTAGACATCACTCTATCAGCACAAACCATCATGTTCTGATCCTAAGACATGATCTCCCTGAGGAGTCAGATGTCAATAGGGCTGCCTTCTGACCTGATGCTCCTAGGAATCTTCTTTGAGCCCTGACAGTTTTGGAGAGCCTGACCACCATTTTCTCTCATCTTCTTTCTTCAAAAACAAGCAACCATCGGTCGAGGATTCCAACACAACTTCCTGTCTCCACTCTCTATCTCCAACATTTAATGATGCTTGTGATTATATTTGGCCAAACATATCCTCATTATTTTAAACTCTTAACTAGGATCCTTGAAAGGGAACTTTTGCCATTTAATAGATTCACAGATCCTGAAGATTATGATGTGGACAACATTGGAATGTCATTGTTTTGTCCACCAGAAATAGAAAACACATTGTGTTACAGGTAAGCATGTTTTCACCACTTAAAGATATGTGTTCTGGATTATGGTATTTGAATATTTTGCATAAGGTCTTTACTACATAAGATAGTATAGAGAGATCTATCTTGTTTGCCTGGAAATTTTATCCTATTATTTTACATTTTCACCCAAGAATGAGCTAATTTTAATATTTATAAAAAGAAATAACATTCAAATATAACTATCCCTCACCAAAATTTTTCTGTAATGATTTTCTTGGTTATTGATTTTTCCCCATGTAAGAAAAAAAGCCAACACCACTAACTATGTACATTCCTGGTACAGTCTCTTTGCTCAATGTTATCATGTCAGTATTAGAGTAACATGGTTTGTCTTCTGTGCAGTTACCATTTTGACTTTCATAGCTAATAAGAAATATTCAGGGAGGATGTTTTACCTTTTTACAATCCATATACCCATTTTGTTTTGCAATCCTAAGGAGGATCTCAGTGGTTTTCGGCGTATGATTCACAATCCCTTTGTGATCAAGTAAGACACTGGAAACACAGAAATTTACATTATGATTCATAACAGTAACAAAATTACAGTTATGAAGTAACAACAATAGTAATTGTGTGGTTGGGGGATACCACAATATGAGGAAGTGTGATAAATGGCCACAGTATTAAGAAGATTGAGAACCACTGCCCTAGGGTTTGGAAGAGGCAGTGGAACAGTCTGTCCTGTACAACATCCTCCTCCTTCATGAAGGCACATACCTACACTAAGCATTCATGTGACCCTTTATGCACTATTGATTACAATGCTACTTCTCATCATTATCTGGATTTTGATGCTTGACTTTCAACATGGGGATGCAATGGGATCCCCTCCTGAGCTACTCTCTCCTCATTTCCATATTTGAAACTCCTACTTCCAATTATTCTCCTCAGTCTTCGCTCATTTTGTAATAAAATTCAGAGAAATTAGTTGTAGATCTGCTAACAGGACAACCAAAAGGTCAATGGATTTCATTAATTATGTACCTTGGATTTTACTTTAAGCTGATGATAAATATTCATACTCATTAAAATGTATTATTTCATAAAACCAATATTTGATAGTTAAATGCAACTTCATCCTATTAGGCAGGACTTGACTAAATGAAAGCAAAACCTACATTGTAGTCAGTTAAGTAAGTAATATATAGAGTTTCAGGACCCTATCAGGCTCCTGGTAGCCTGTTAAATACAGCAAAATTCAGAAAGAAAGGACAATTTACTTATTTTTCAAGTGATTCATCTCAAGTCCAATCAAGTTTAGACTTTAGTGAACAGTTTATACACACATTAATGAATAGTTGTGTATGATCTGTACTCATCTTACCTATTTGTAAAGACAATATTTTCATGGGTTTTTTAATTTTTCATTCAAAAACAGTTACAAGCAGTATTTTCCATCATGCTGCACAACAGGAAAATGGTAGTTGCAACTAAGAGAACCCAAGGCTGCACTTTTAACCCACTGAGAGTTGTTGCTTTCACAGGAATTCTGAACTGGAATTTTTGTATTTCTAGTTTTATTTCAAATTATTTGCTATGTGTCCTTGGCTTGCCTAAAATATATGGCCTATGGTAGCATCGAACTCGTGGTTGTCTTCATGCTTCAGTTACCCGAGTACTGGAAATACAAGTGTGTACCACCACACTCGGTTAGAACTCTGATATTCCAAACAGCAAATCTGGCGATGCAAAGTCTCATAGTGACCCTGCATTGAGATCTGGGCTTGACCATCTTCAGAGGGAAATTTGCAAGAAGGAAGCAAATGCATCCCATGTTTCAGTCCACCTTCTCTGTAGCCCCAGCATTCCATGCTTGGTGTGCAAATGGTACACTGAGTTTACTCTTGCTATTGTACCCACAATGCCATGATTTCTTTCCCCTGCATTAAGGAGGCCATGTTTTCTAACCATTTCTGATGATATATCCACCATCCTGAGCAAGAGGGCTCAGCAACTTTTGCAGTTAAATGGCAGTGTAAAGAATGGAGCAGAGACAGTCAGATTTGGCAACATGAGATTAAAGGTGAAAAAGCATAGCACTGGAAGAGAAGAAGGGAGAACTGGGATCCAGAATTGTCTAGTAGTTATCTTTCCTAGCTCAGTTTATTGCTTAGAGATGACAAATGTGATCATATAATATCTTGTCTTAATTGTTTTCGACTCTTTCCCCTGCTAACAAGAATAGAACTGTCAAAAAAGAATCTTCAAGTATTTTTCTTACATTTGTTAGAAGGGCACTGAAAGTAGAACTGATGGCATTCGTGCCTCCACTCCCACCCTGTCACCTATCAGGGTTCCCATTTTTGATCAGAGCATGCATAAGCAAAGATACTCACTTTGTTTGTCCCACCAGAGAATCAAAAATTCTATTTATTTTTTTCTTCTTCTTAATCAAGGACAAATTAAGAAACAAATGGATATCATGGTTAGAAAAGAAGGAATCAATTACCAGATCTTGTGTGCTTTTAAAAAAAATCTAACCATGAGAATAAAAGCTTGACTTTTATTTGGAGAGTGACATCTATAGGAAGTAAGGAAAGAAAGAAGGAATGAAGGAAGGAAGGAAGGAGATTAAAGTCACTCAAGTTTTAGGAAGAAGTTTATAGACCCATTAGAAGATTGTTGCCTTTGTTTTTACTTACTTTCTGTTTCATGCCTCCTATTTAATGTGGCTTTAGAATTTCTTATGGGTCTATCAATGCAGACTTTGACAAAGGGAAACTCCAGTGAGTAAGTTGGTACAGGAGAATGCCTACCTCAGGGTTGCCGAAGCCAGCTTAATTAGAAAGAGAGACATCTGTGTACCAGGGAACAGGAACTGTTCATGAAATCCAAAAAAGAGGGATAGGTATGTCCAAATGTAAGCAAATGATTAAAAAGTATACGAGTGCATATGTGACCAGAGGGTGAGGCAATTGGCTTCAGAAAGCATGGCCTGAGTATAACAGTAGCTAACAACATACAGGAAGCTAAGATCAAGGGATCTTTTAACTTGGCAGATCACTAGCTCCTATCAATCCAAAAGCTCAGGTGGCATCCTGAACCTAGAGAAAAGCTTCCCCCATCTTGCTATACCTGCTTCTTCAATGGGCCCTCCAATATATTTTAAACTTGACTTAAGTTTTGACTTCCTGTGTTTTGTAAAACTATAAAACTGCATGAAAATGCTTCCATGTTGGAACACGGAATTTGGGCTAACCTAGATCTATGTTCCAAGATGGCTCTAGAATGAGTTATCTCTTACTACTTTTAAAATAAGAGCTGTGGTGTTTGCCTCAACACTTGCTATTATGGTTTGGATCTTTAGTTCTTCCCAAATCCTGTGTTAAGTCTTGGTTGCATCATGGTGGAGGTAAGTCACATGGAAGGAAGTTGATCACTGGAGGGATTCCATTGAAGGATTTAATGAGTCTCCCCATGTCTTCTTGCTATTCTCTACTTCCTGGCCACAGTGAGGTGAGTTGCAATGCTCCAACACGTATTCTCTTATAGGTTTGGCCTTGCCTGTGTATAACAGGAAGAGTGGGCTGCTTGTCCTCTCGACCACCTGGCTATCTTGATTGTTGAATGGAGAGGGTCTTTTTGATCCAGTAGCCTTGCTAGCTTACACCCGAAATAACCACACAGAAACTGTATTAATTAAAATGCTGGTTGGCCATTAGCTCTAGCCTCCTATTGGCTAATTCTCAATCTTGATTTAACCCATTTCTATTCATCTGTGTTCACCAAGAGGTTGTGGCTTACCAGGAAAGATTTAGTATATCTGAACTGGCGTCTCCATGGCAACTCTCTCTCTGCTTTCTTCTTCCCAGAATTCAGTTCTGTCTTCTCTGCCTACCTAAGTTCTGCCCTATCAGGCCAAACAGTTTCTTTATTGATTAACCAAAGAAAGCATCACTTAAACAGGACCTCCTACACCACCTATGGCTCAAGTGACCATGGACTAAAGCCTATAAATCTGAGGCAGAAATTGGCAATTTTTGCATTTACATTATTAATTTCAGGAATTTGTCAGAGTAATAAAGAAGTGACTTACAGGCCAGGCTAGAAGCCTTGTTTCCTTGAGCTTGCTCTCAATGTTAACATTAGATAAGTTGGGACTCAAACTTTTTATCTCTAAAGGCAGTCTATGACTTCTATTCTATGCTTTATGGAATTTGAAGGAACAATGATTTCCTAGTGGGGTTTAATTTTACAGAGCCTTGGCTGTGGGACTTTTCTAATGTAAATTAGGCATTATCAAGACACTCTTATTCTGAATTGTGGAAGTTGAAGGACATTTAGGAAATTTGTATATTGTTAAAAAGACAGTCTGAAGTGATTTCAGAAGATTTATATTCTAAAATAGTTTTATTTTACATTTTTATTTAAAAATAGTATAATGAGCATACATCTCAGTATTACATTTACTTATATTTGTTTCCTACTCAAAAATATTGCATCAATATACTCTTGTATAATAGCAATTAAAAGAAATGTCAAGAAGAATTAAATAAAACTTAATATGAGACAGAATTTATGAGTAAAAGTCTTTTGAAAAGTTTCTCTCATATGGCCAGTTACAGCCATGATGTTGTTTTAGATTCATTTAGAATACTTGTCTGCTTTCTATAAACACCATTGGGGCTAATGAAAAATGCTGATCATAAAGGGATACATAATAAATATTTACTATGCATGGTTGTATAGTCCTGATTTGGGGTATATTAAAACCCTGTAGAGAGGATGGAAGCATGTTTATGAATGTAACTTTGAAAAATTTTTCCTTTACAACACTTTGGGACAAAATAATGAGCTCACCTCCCTGTCTAATCTCCATTCATATTTTATATATAGTTCAGCCATCACCATACTGAACACTTGCTCTTATTTACATCCCTCCTACACAACTGTCTCCATGAAGGACAAATCATGCTTTTCACTTAGTTCGTGCCTGGCATATATCAAACAGATAGCAGGTCATCAAAACTCTGTGAACTGGGTAACAGTTTTCTATGGCCATAAATGCACAGCTACTATAGTGTCATGTGTTACTGAGATCGAGGAAAAACATGCCTCCACAAACTTTTGAATATTTCACACTCAAACATTTTCATATTGCTTAGAGAAGGTGGGCAAAGAAAACCCTTTAATAGAACACTAATTTCATGTGCACTAAATCAATGAAGAAAGGACCGTGGAGACGTTCTTTAAAGACAGATACATAGTTGAAATTTATTTAATTTCAAGAACTGAACAGACAGATACAAATAGAGATACTTTTCTGTTTGAAGTGTAGGCCCTTTACAAACTCTTCATGAAGCATTGACCTTCTGAAAGGTAAGTCTGTGACTATGCAAACAGTGAAGCCAATAGTGGAAATAAGATATTAAAGAATTAGGTAGCAATTTAAAGGCCATTCAGACGCTACCAAGGGGGTAGTTCATTTTAGAAATTAGAACATTTTAAAATACCGTGCAAACCAGACTTTAGCTTTCAAGATATCTTATAAGCACTTAAAACTGTCATGAGACAATACAAACATTTAATGATATCATGTTATAACTGTTTTCATGTATGACAAGATACCAATTTATTTGTAGATATAAATTATAAAATAGTTACTGAAGGTAACAGATTTAAAATCATGAAAGACAAATTCTTTTGGTTGTTTAGCTGTGAGGCGACACTGAGCCTTAAAGCTTCAGAAGGTAAAGATACACTCTTTTTGCAGTTTCTAAACTCATTGACCGTTCAATTAAAGAAGTTTTCTAAGTACATTTTAAAGTTTAGTACACTATATAAACTATTCCTAGAGGAAAGCATTTAGAGATGTTAGTAAAATATGGCATTTGCAATCAGCAAATATGGAATCAATAAATGAGCCATCGACGTTGTAGACAGTGCTTTCACAGACTTAACCCCAAGGTTTTGTGTGCATGTGTCAGAAATCAGCTTCTTCTCATCATGTTTCCTGTGATTCAGCATCTTCAGATGCCAGAAGAGAATGAGGTAAGGAGAAACAACTTGATCTTCAACAATAGGAACATTTAACAAAAGATGCAGAACAGAGAGACGTATGAAAAACTCAAATGTAGAAAAAAAAAACCCAGATTAGAGAAACCACATTCCAGGAAAGTAGAACATTTTAAAATACCGTGCAAACCAGACTTTAGCTTTCAAGAGAAAGGAAGAGCATTGAGGAAGCCTGAAATGTATTTCTCAATGTAAGAATATACAAGGATCTCATTTTGTGTGGATGTCGATGAATTTGAACAACTGGTGGGACTTCCTTCAGGAATTGAAGAGCTAATTGGGAATATGGCTCCTAAAAGGGATTGAACAGAGCATTGACATAGGTTCTTTTAGATAAATGACTCAAAGGAAAAAAAATGTGCGAAATGATTATCACACAGCATTTATAAAACACACTTTCTGTTTCTATCACTGCATTTAAAGTTCACAACAATTATGCAAAGTAGAGGGAGTTAAAATATCTGTTTTGCCTACAAGGGTGCAGATGCAAGAGGAACCAACTCACTCCCCCATCCTTACAGATACACTTGACTAACGCTTACTGTTCTTTGCTTTCAATACAGGGGGAGACCAAAATTGAACCTTTGACAGGGCCATGGCAGAAATGAGAGTGCCTAGGAAGATAGTGATTCTACACACAGACCCTCCTTGCCGTAAGATTCTATAGCACATTGTTTTACTAGGTTCAGCACCCCAGTTTCTTGGTCATTGCACCTGTGCTTCAAGTGGAACAACTAGTGACTCTAGCTGGCAACATAGGTTGGGGGTGGCAGTCATATAATAACAGATTTACAGTCACACCAAAGCAAAAGCTGACAAGACCATGATGGCTTTCTCTAAGGTTCCAGGAAAAAAAAAATGCAATGAGGTCATGAGGTTTGTTATAGCAGCTTCAGTGTTACTCTGAGTGGAGTTCTAGAATGTTCCATCAAAGATGAAGCTTAAATCACAGGTTAGCATGAAGTCAATGACATGAGATGTCTGTCAAGAAAAAGCCTGAAGTACCAGAGAGACCCAACCCAACTCTGCAGGCATCAGAGTTGTAGGAAAAGGACTGGCCAACTCTACTGGAGCCCAGATGATGCTACCCCAGATCTCACACACTGAGTTTCAGGATTAGCTGTTTGTTTCTCTGGCCTTTTCTTTTCAAATAAGAATGCTTATTATGATTTATTATATATTTGAAACATGTAACTTTGGTTTTATAGTAGCCTTCAGTCTCAGAAGGGATTTATGAACTTTTAATTCATTTTGTTAGCCACCGTAGTGCTGTTTGGAGAAGTTTGGGAAACTTACAGACATTAGAACAAGTTGCTAGAAATAATTGTGTAGGCATAGGCCTGGAGAGATATAACCTTAACCTAACTCCATCCCCAGCTCTCTGGTACCAAGCAAGTCATCCTGTTCCTACAGTCATGAGAAATTCCTACTACCATTTGTTGTTTGTTTATTTGGGAAGTTTTTTGTTGCTTTTTTTGTTGCTTTTCTTTATGATTTCCTGATCTGAATTAATTCCTCTGATGTAATCCTTTCTGGAAATAAAAACATTTTTCCATAAAAAAAGGTAGAAGAGTAAATGGTCACCTCCTCCTAGTCTTAGGCATACTGTGTCCTGTCTAAGGATCTAAGTGCTTAGACGGTAAAGATGCTGTTGTCCTTTTCCTAACATGGTGTGTGACTGGGATGGTATGAAAACTCACCTGGAACATGACATTTGAAGACTGTCATTTAGTAGAAACACAGCTTTGCCAAAAATGTATTAACTCTGTGAACTTTCTGGTGAGAAACGTAATATAAACAGCAGTAGAATTGCAACAGGCATTAATGTGCAATTTACATTATTATTGTCTGAGTTGAAGGTGAAAGTGGAAAATTTGATTCCCTGCCTTTTGTTTGGTTTAGTTTGTCTTTTGTTTCTTCTTCTTCTTCTTCTTCTTCTTCTTCTTCTTCTTCTTCTCCTCCTCCTCCTCCTCCTCCTCCTCCTCCTCCTCCTCATCCTCATCCTCATCCTCATCCTCATCCTTCCCCTCCTCTTTCTCCTTCTCCTCCTCCTCCTTCTTTTTCTTTTTCTTCTTCATAAGTCTGTGGTGTAGAGAACATACATTACAGATTTACTTATCTCCTGACAGAAACTGTTGGGAAAAGACATCTACAGAGGCCACTTTAATGCTCATTCCATGTACTAAAACTATTGCAAAGAGTCGATTTATTTCAGGTCTTTATAGTCAGCCTGCAATGTCGTTAGGTGGTGTTCTTCAAGAATTGCCTGAGGAATTAATGGCTAGACAGCAGGGGTTTGTTGTACTCTCCAATGGAGCACTCCTGTAGTCATTCAGAATTTGATTGACTGGAATCTGCTGCAGTCTCAACATGGAGATTTACATCTTTTGTATTTGTCTTATTACACAAATGTTCCACTGTATCTTTCTGATTTGTATCTGAAGTAAAATTTTCTCTTTTTTTTTGCTTAAAATTACCTTTTGGATCTTTTCCTGGCTTTGTGAAACATTATTTGCATTCACACCAAATAGACAAAAGAAAGAATTCTATGTGGGGATATCCCCCTCTAACCCTTTATTGAATTAAATTATAATTGGAGATATTTTATACAGAATTGGCGTTTAACAATGAAAAACTATAGAGTAACTGAAACAATAAATCTTGTGGTAAAGCAGCTCATGACAAATAGCAAGAAAGGACTTTTTGCCAAATGACTTATTAGTAATTGTAATTGCGGGAGTGTCTCTGCTGGAGTTGAGATTAGAGTTCAGATACAGAGTCTTTTCTTTGACCTTGGCTCTCCTTTTTCATATACCAAGTCAGTTACACTGTGAAGCAATGACATTAGTAACAAGAACTTCTAAGTCTACCACAGGCAAACATAGTGTGTGCATGGTTTGTAATTGGAGCTTACTCAAGAATTGTATTATTTTCTGTATTTAGTCAGCATAAAATCATTATATATATACATTTTACTTGGAAGAAAATACTAGTTATAAAAGCTTAAAGAAATAGAGTCAGGAAACTTGGTCTTTGATCTCAACTTTTCTCTCATTGGCTACTAAAGCGAATCAGTCAGTCTATTTTATTAGTCTGGGATATGTAGGAATAGCTGGAGATTTTTCACAATGTATAAATTTTTACTTTTTAATTTTCATAAACAAGTATGTGAAAGATTTAGACACTATGCTTATCTATCCTCAAAGACCAGTTCTTATAGAACTGTTCTCCAATGGGAATTATCTACAAGAAAATCAGAACAGAAATTTAAAGGAACAGGGTATAAAATGTATGTATACAATTAAAATGATAGTTATAAACACCATCAAATGATTCATAAAGGATAATAAGAGCGAATACCTAAGTAAACGTAAGGACAAAAATAAACCCTTTTTGCTACAGATTTCTATATTTTGAGATTATAATATGATGATATTATTTTCTTCTTCATTTTCTTCTGTCCCAACCCTACAATGTATATTCACCTCTTGCTCTATTTCAAATTCATGGCCTCTTTTTCTTTAATATTTGTTGCATGTATATTTGTGTATTTGTGTGTGCATGTGTTTCTAAATATATAAACATGACCTGCTCTATATGTATAATGTTCCTAAATATATAAACACAACTCACTCAGTGTGTTTAAAGTTGTTTATATGTATATGTTTTTAGGACTGACTAAGTGGTATTGAGCAATCAAACTGGCATGTTCATCCTTAAAGGAGACTATTTACCCCACTCTCAGCTCTCCTTAACTGCCTGTAGTTCTTTCATTGGGGTTAAGACTTTGCTAACTCCCATCCTTTTACAATAGCATATTACTCTGTTTGATCTTTTAGGATCATATTTTGCTAATTGTGTTGATGAGACTTCATGGGGTTAGCTTCTTTGGCATTTCTAAGAAGCATACTATCACAGCAAAATTCCTGCTTCCCTGTCTTCTCACAATCATTCAACCTCTACTTCTTAAATAATGCCTCAGTATTTGGTGCTGGAAATTTTTGGAGATGTATCGATTTGAGCTGGGTTTCCACACCTCTGAATTGTGATTGGTTGTGGTTTTCTATAATGTTCTTCATCTGTGGCAAACAGAAGTTTCCTTGATGAAGGGTGGTGACCACTCATCAGTGAGTATAAGGAAAAATATTTATAATGTAGCTAGGGATTATTCTGGTCTAGTAAAGTGGCTATTGTAGGTCCTCTTTCAAAATTCATGACTTCATTAGCTCCATGTAGTTGGCTATGTTTCTAGTACCAAGTATGATTTTCCTATTTTGAGTGAGTCTTAAGTCCAATCAGAGAATTTCTGATTATCACAAATATAAGCATGTCATTACTGTACCATTAGGGTTATCTTGCTATGCTGGTCGTTATTATGATTGATAAGTCTCATAGCTAGGAAGGATTATTGGTAACTACCCTCCTTTGGAAATGTGCATATTTCTTCTGGTACCATGAAAGCTAGTCCTCAGGTAGAAGACTTTCATGCCAGATCCAACTCAGGTTCTCTGGGCCCTATATCTGAAGTGCCTGGTATCTTCCTCAATAGAAACTTACCTTCCACTTCTAGATAGATAACTAAAGGCAACTCTAATAGCCTATAGTTGTTTGAACAGCCCTGACCCACAGTTCAAAGTAGGGCTTCTCATGGTTGGTGTTGGAGTTTTTGTTAGATAACTTATGACTCTCAGAGGATGCTTTGTCATCCCAGATGGATAATTTTCATTTAATTTATACATATATATGTATATATCTAAGCAGACTTACAAGTACTATAGGTATTTTAAAGTATGTAGTTAATAGTATGATTCCTTACAGTAAGAATGTCAGAAAAAGTACTAAGAAATATATTCTTAAGTCAAGTACAAGAAAGCGAAAATAGGTGAAAGAAATTATAAAAGGAATACACAACTTGAAACTTAAATTCAATAAAGATAGAAATATTAAAATAACTCAAGCTGAAATGAAGATATAACTGAAGAATTTGAAACAAAATTAGAAAATTCAGAGCAAAATTTTCAAGTAGACTGGATCAAGTAAGACATAATATCAGGACTTGAAGACAGAGTGAAAAAATTGGACCACCTGACAACAGAAAATGATCAGGTGTGAATTAATGTTCAACTCCATTATACATGGGCATATGCTGTGATAACAGTGACATTTAAAAATGAGGCATACAAGTAACACTATAATAACATGTGGACATTTTTTTAATTAAAGACTGTGATAAAAATGCATTCTAAGATTTATACAACCTATTTCAGATCTATAAAGAGTAAATGATGGTTGTAATTTTTGTTATTGTTGTTTTACTCTTTTACTTTTTGCACTTTACTCTTTGTGGGGGGGGGCACCAACCAGCTCCTAAATAAATACATGGAGGCTTTTTCTTACTTATGAATGACTTTTCTTAGCTTGGCTTACTTCTACCCAGTTTGATTTTTTTTAAACTTGAATTGTCCTGTCTACCTTTTGCTTCTGGGCTTTTATCATTCTCTGTTTTTGTATAACTTTCTTATTCTGTGCCTTGCTGTGTAGCTGGGTGGTTGGTTCCTGATGTCCTCCTCTCCTCCTTTTTTTGCCCCTTGATCTTCTCCTTTTTTTCTTTTTCTTATTCTATTTATTCTCTTTGTCTGCTAGTCCTACCAATCATGTCTCCTGCCTAGCTATTGGCTTTTCAGCTCTTTTTTAGGCCAATCTGATGTTATGCACAGGCAAAGTAACAGCTTCACAGAGTTAGACAAATGCAACATAAAAGAATGCAACATATCTCTGCATCATTAAACAAATGTTCCACAGCCTATTTTCAACTAACTTTCAACAACAAATGATGTTTAAAAATCATTTTCCATTATGAAGTTCTGCAATTCCAGGGAAAGAAACAAAAGAAATGCGTGTTCTTTTTCTATTCTGATAAACTTGCAGGTAATTCCATTATTTTAAAATCTTAGTCATAAATATTCATCATTATTATCCCCTCCTGCCAGAAATAAAGTCTTTATAAAACTAAGCTTCAAAAAATGTTGTTTAAGCCTAAATGACTAATTTTATAATTTTCTTTAATGTGGTACTCTTGTTTTTGAAATTGTAAGTTATATTGATTGAAGAAAGACATTATTTATAGACATTTTGTGTTCCATTTTCCATAGCAAAATAATATTTTCATAATAAAAGAAATGGAAAAAATTGTATTACCTTCTCCTAGCTACTTGGACATGGGGAGAACTCTTAACCATTCTTAGTCTTGATTTTACTGACAGATATAATAGCACCTTCATTTATGGCTGTTAGTTGAGATGATGGTATCAACCCAGAGACAACCTTCTTACGACAAAGTCCAGATCATAATGATGAACTTGTGACAGTTGACTCATTGCTTGATGATATTACTTCTTGACCTTGCCTTCTGGCTTTTCAGAGGATTTTGCCTGGTTTTATTATCACATGAGGCATTAAGGCTGAGCTGCTGGCATCTATGGCTCCAGGTCTGGTGGCTTGTGTAAACTATGCTATTTGTGTTAAGTCTGTGAGTCAGTCCTTCAATTTTTGTATAAATTAAATGAAGATGGGATATGATATGTTATTTGTAGCATAAATATTAGTATTCAGCAACTTAATAAGAAAATATTGTAGTTTCTTTCTTCATCTTGCACAGATTCTCTGTGGGTCCCTTGGAAGGTACAAACTAGTCAAACTGCTACAGTATTTGTCCCCTTTCTTCATCAGAGTTGACTCTTACTTTCAAGGTGGCTCTTCGTATTTCTTCCCAACATCATGTGCATGATACCATCTTTGTAACTGACTATAGGATTAGACACTCCCCTTAGAGTGCTTCCTCTCCTTGCTTCAGAGTCAGTGAGTAAATATTTGTTGCCATATTTGACTATCTACCTTTCATAAACTTCTTTATGAGGTAAGAAATGAGACTTCTCTTCTTCAATCTTTCTGACTAGAATCTATATGGTGCATACATTAGCAGAAGATGTTGGTGAGGATAAGGGTGATCTGTTAGGAAAGGGTAGCAGGAATCATGACACCTGGCATGAAGGAAAGAGAACATACAAAGACCATGAAGTAAGTTTGAAGATGCAAGGAATGTAGAGTCATTTGAGCAGGAAATGACTTGGAAATGGGGAGAGATGAGGTCACAAAGACAAAGCAACTCATCTACAGCCCTGTGAGCAAGGAGACCACATAGATTTTAGATCACACAAAATTTTGTATGAGTCTGTTTTGGGAAAAAGAGTAACAATAACACAAGTTAAACTTTTAAGAATGGCATCACTGTATCAAAATTGAGCAAGAAGAAAGTGTAATCTACTGATCAAAAGACACAGGAGAGGAGTGAGGCTCAGAGGATGGTCCCACAGGGAATTCACTAGCTGCTTCTCTTTGTAACTGTCCAGCCATCATCAGAGTATTGACAGAAATAGAAACTAGATATAAAGACATGATTTATTCATTGTGTTGGCCTATTTTGGTCTGAGGGAAAAAAACATTATGATGGGTACAGAAACCGGAAAGATGTTGCAAATTTGGCCAGGGGATGAGATTTGTATGCAGTGTATTTAAGGCAATCTCCTACAATGACCTTCACAGAAAAGAAAAGAAATTGAAGCCAGTAAGCTTAGAGATGGAGTGGCTCTAGGGGCATTCAATCAGAGAAGTGTGCTATTTGAGATCCATCCCTGGGAAAGTCTGAAAGTAACATATTGGAAGGAGACATGCAGAACTGGGATCCAGTTTTGTCCCACCTACCGCAATTTTCCAGATTCTCTGTCTTCTTCCATTAAATTAATAAATTTCTTATTGCTTTTATTTTGTCTTTTGACTAAGATTGAATTTTTTTAAAAGAAGACATTTTCTCATAGATTCATAACCAAGTTATTCCATTTATTCAGACTTGATTTGTGCAATTCCTACCAAACACTATCAGGTTCATTTTATCAGTTCACATATTAGGAAGTTAACTGTTGTCTCATTCTGACCACGCTAAAACTGATCTATTATTAGTTATGCCACAACTGATCATTAACACTTTCTGATGTCTTGATGATCAAGCAACTAACACAGCTGTCACTAATTGTCTACCATTTGTACAGAGATGTCAGGGAATGCCCTCAAGGTTTGCTGTTATTTATGGTATTTAGATAGTTATGAGTGTCAGTTTTCAGGGTATTCTTATGACTTCCATTGAAAACAAATTTCATAAAGTTGTCAGGAATCCAGATTCATGACTTGATTTGAGAACCCGATACCAGTCTTTGAAGTCTCCAGTTTTCTGAACGTTAAATTTGGAAGAAGATTACCAGGAAGTACTGGAATTGACTTTCAAATGAGGGACTGGTAGCTTTCTTTGAGGTAAGACATATTAAGGATGTCCTGACTTGCTGGAAAGGTTCCAGGTGCTTCTCCTTTCGGCAGCTACATGGCATCTCTTTGACTCGGCCTGCTATCTCTATGTATCTCTTCCAGCCTGGCTATATTCTGCCCTGTTATAGGCCAAAGCAGCTTCTTTATTAACTAATGTCAATAAAATATATTCACAACATATAAAGGG
>JAQHUG010000050.1:3721175-3736755 GCA_028555095.1 Dicrostonyx torquatus | reverse complement strand
GTGAAATGTCTTCATATAATTTGGGAACTTAGTTGAAAAACTCATTTTCCTTTAATATGCAATGCTTTATCTGATGCTACATTGAGATGCAAAGCAGAAATTAACAAAAAAAGTCAAGGAAGTGTCTTTTTTTCTGAAAAACTAATTAAATGTGTAACACCGTGTCTTAACATCACTTACTTTGAAAGCTTCCACCTAGGCCTTTGGCAGCAAAATCTCACTCCTGACTTTAAAAACAGAGTTCATTTTTCTCTGATTTTTAAAAAAACAATATTTTTGAGATTTTTTGATGAGTATTGTGTTTACATTGTCTCTATTCTCATATATACCTCTAACTGCTCCCATGTCTCCCCATTTCCTCTCAGATTCATTACCTATCATTGTTATTTTCATGCACACACATATGTATGTATAAATAGAAGCCACAGAGTCAATCAGTCTTTCTCACATATGTGTGTGTTTACACTGACTCTTTACATTTTAGTAACTTCCTGTGATGTGTCTTTGGAGAAGAAAAATTCTTCTACTCTTTGTAGCCTAAAACCCTTCATCTAGGGGTAAGGCTTTGTGAGATCTCCCCAACCATATTGTCAAATCAACTGGTAGTGTCATTGTGCTGCACTTGAGAATCACACATAGCAAACAAAACAGTCACATGAATTTTATTCTCTTGCTGATGGTGGCATTCACACCACCCTTCCCCTCAAAGCATGCTGCTTTTCTAATCTCAATAAATAAATGATCAATTCATAGTTACCTGGAAGTGGCTTGGCTCTATCTATCTATCTATCATCTATCTATCTATCTATCTATCTATCTATCTATCTATCTATCTATCTACTTCTTGTTGCCTGACCTACACTTAGCTTTTCTTTGGTTTTATGAGTTAAGAACATTTTCAAAGGCATCTACTCAACCTAGGTTACTCTGCACAAGATGAATCAAGAACAAATATGTTCTGAAGTATCAATCAAATGCAAGAAATGAGCACATTGCTCAAAAAATAGACACTTCATTCTACCCCAGCTCAAATGAATGATGGTGGTTCCTCGTCCTACATGAGCACCTGACTCTCACCAACAACTTAGATAAATTAAATGTAAGAGACAGTCATGGAATATAAGAACATTCTGACAGAATCCAATGCAAGTGTAAATGTGGCTTTCTGTAGCCATTTCCAATCACTCATGTTGAGTTCCTATGATATCCTTGTAATATCTTGCTAGTGGCATGACCCCAGGTTTCTTTAGTTGGCTCTTTCTCATCATTGTGAAAACTCAGTGGACTCAACTGTGGCTGACTCCAGTAAGTGGCTAGTGAGGATATTGATGAGTTTCTAAAAATGCTTGAAGGAGTAATTTGTGTGGAACTTTTTTTTTGGTTATATACCTACTTCATAAAATTTCTAGATGGTCAATAAGGATGTTAAACTTTGAAGCATAATCACTTCCATGCCCACACATTCCTGTTCCTGTGTGTAGTCATATACCAGTTTACAACTGTCTAATAAATAATAAATTCATTTCTGGGCTCAACTGAAGATTAGCTGATTTTTAAAACAAGATCCAATCCAGATCAGATTCTGATATTGCTATGATTAGAACATGAAAAGTTCCCAGAAGCTCTTGCAGAGGCAACTCAGGCTGCCGTGAAGCAGTGTGCAGAGGCAGGTCTCAAGAGGTGATAGGATCAGGAAGGCTTTAAGTTCATCAGTAATTGAGTTAGAGATAATGGTCTTTTGAGAGACTTGGTGGAGGAGGCTGGGTCACCATCACTGTGTCTGTGCCTTGGAAGTGTACCTTCTGCTCCCTGTACCTCTTTGCCCCTCCTTTCTCCTTGAAGTGAGGCATAGAGACTCCTTTATAACATATTTCTATCCCTGTACTACTCTGCCTTATCACACAAAGATGTGGAGCCAGCTAACCTTAGATTGAAAACTTTGAAATTTCAGTCATAATAAGTCTTTCTTGCATTGAGTGTTCATTTCCAATATTTTAGCACAGCATGAAAACCTAAATAACCTGACTTCTTTTTCCTTCTCTGTTTACCTTAGTCCTTATGGTTCTCTTGATATTTGCTGACAATGATTTCTAATACAGTCATGATCTATTTGATTTCTACCTCGTTTCATAATTTCGCTTTATTATACCAGATAATGTATTCTAATTTTTATAATCCATTTTAAAGCACAAAATAGGCAAATAACATAAACTAAGAATCAGTATGGCCTTTGAAGACTATAGGATGTGCTGACCAAGAAATTAGTAGAAACTATTAAATCATAATTCTGTTAATATATATCCAGTAGCAGAATAATTCTGCCAAGGATGAAAACTAATACCCTAATGTCACCTTTGTGCTATCATTTTTGGTACATGCTATTATGTATGTTCATGTACCGATAGAATTGAAGAAGAGTATAATTTAATGGTGTCATATGTTTTGGTAGTACTACTCTTAAATCTTCCATAACAACATGTTAATTGTAGGGCTCTAAGTTTGATTTTTTAATTATAGCATTGCTTTCTCAAATGAAAATTATAAATACTATTAATAAGAAGGGAGAAATAACTATATTAAAACTACAAAAATTTTAACTGAAATTCTGAAGTTCAAAAATTATGAAAACTAATTTTGACATATTTCATTTGGGGACAAAACTTGCCTTAAAGTGCCATAAAGTTATTCATAGTTCTTGCTTTACCAACTTAGTGAAAGCAGTTCCTGTACTGATGGTTAAAACTGATGGATAAAATTGATGGTTAATATTGTTAATGGGCTTGTTCAGAACACATATACCAGACATTAATTATGTTACAAATCTCAGAACCTGAACTGCATTTAACACAATAAAAAAATCTGACTTCTGTAGTACCTGGGAAAACTGAAATTTACTTTACTGTTTACTTCTTGTATCTTCGGTAAGAAAGGATAAATGATTAACATTTGCAGGAGGCTACCATGAGGTCAATGCATGTGGTCTCTGGGAAGCTAGCTGCATAATTTCTGTGAAGTTGCCCTGTTAACCTATCCAATCAAAAGAAAATAATAAGCAACTGTATGCTTATATCTGTAAAAATGTAACTGTCTTTGTCATTAACACGGGTTGGTAAATAAGTAGAAACTGACTGGATTAGGAAAATCCAGGACTGGACTGTATTCTTTAGCTCTGATAAGCAACATGCTTCATTTTATCTACTTCTCATAACTTAAAAACCATGTTACATCTTGTATTTCAAATGACATTCTTGATCTGTCTCTAAGGTTACATCCTAGATTGCACGTGGCTCAATACTGCCTCTTTTAATGCTAAACATCCTGAGAATAGGACATAGGGTTGTAATAAAGAACCCCTACCCTATTTGTCCAAGCCACAGCCCTGCCCTTCCTTGCCTGTTCTCTGTTTGTAATTTATATTTCCTAGATTTTCTTCAAAATGTTTTTAAATTTAATTTAGGTTTTCTTAAACGTAAAGCATTACTTATTATCCTGAAATAGCATATTATTAAGTATTAATCTTTCTAAATTATAAACAGGATAACTGGAAATGTTAATCTCTATAGAGATTATAGTATGTAGTTCTTACCTTTAGCAAAAAGCTCATTATTAGACATCAGATTCATCTCGGTATTTGGTTATTACTTGTGCAAAATTGCATTCAGCTTTTATTTGAATTTATCATCAGCTCTTACATCACAGAATTTCCTGTTAAATACTGAGCACTCGAGATGTCTTTATGGGCTTCTAAAATATAAGACTTGTGCTTTCTTAAAAATGGTAATTTCTTTTCCTTGGAGAAAGGAAAACATATTACAGAGTATTAAACGCAAGAAAGAGAGAGAAGAGAGAGAGAAAGAGAGAGAGAGAATAAAAACTTCATTGGTATGTATAACTTAAAATAAATTCCTTTTGATTTATCCCAAACCAAACACTTCTGAAGTAAATCTTAAAAAGTTATATTGATGAAAGCAAAAACAATCAACCTAATGGAACATATATATTTTTAGCAGAAAATTCTAACTGGATTATGATGTTGTGTATGATCCTGTCACATACAGTTTATATATTTTACATTTTTGTATTTTTGTAATTCATATTATTGCTTTGTTTAAAACTTCAGTGTTACCAATTAATTTATATACTTTTTGCTTTACATATGTCTGACGCTTGCTCTGAACAAAATTCTAATTTTCACTTTGATTAACATATTGAGGTAGGCATTGGGTGCTCACATGGCTGTTCTCAGGTAATCAGGAAGGCATATCCCGGTAAGTCCCATGAGGGTAAGAGAACACCATGTGTGTGTGTGGGGGGGAGTGTTTCCAGGATATAGCTTCTCAATCTGTGAAAGTCCCTAAGAATTGCAGCTACTGTAGCAGACCACTTGCTGTGGCCTCCTATCCCCTCTGCTCCCAATCCCATCCCCAATGAATCATATAGACCTCCCTTCCTCCAAGTCATCCCATTATCTTAGTCCCCAACTTTAGCAGATTTTCCTGGGAACACACAGAAGGAGGTAGGCTAACAATAGATCTTCACCTCTGCCCCTTCTTCTCCAAGCCCAGTCCCCCAGTTCTACTCCCAACTCTGTAGCAAACCACCTGTTGGAACTTCTCACATACTACTCTCATTCAGAGGACTCTGCAGGTGGAACATCCTGCATTTCTCCAACTGTGAACCCCCTCACTCCATCACAGCCTAACTCCCAACAGGTAGAAAAACATCTAACCCAAAACACACAGTGGTCATACCTACAAGGACCCCAAAAAATCTCTACCAAGCAACCTACACATTCCCAAGAACCAGAGAGGGCAATAGAAAATAAGAAACAAAACACCCACTCAACAGAAAAGACTAAATATCAATATCGAGAAATACATCATACCAAATGCAGAGGCTTTGTCATCAGCATAAAAACGCAATCAACAATAGCTTGGATGATATTTCACCACTAGATTCAAGTAACCCTACCACAGTAAAAACATTAAAATTGTCTTCATTAATATGATAGATGTCTTAAAGAGGACAATAACAAATGCCTTAAAGAAATCTGTGAAAACACAAACAGTGGAAGGAAATGAATAGAAGACTTAAAAACCTGAATATGGAAATGCAATCAATAAAGAAAACCCATATTGAGGGAAATCTGGAAATAAAAAAAAATTAGTAACTCAAACATGCACAGAGGCATGCCTCAGTGATAGAATATAAGAGATGGAAGAGATAACCTCAGGCATTTAGATAGAAGGCATGATTGAAGAAAATGATAAATCTAAAAAAAATTCTGGAACAAAATGTTCAGGAAATGAATATGGGAATCTGGAACAGAACAAATAGACCAAAGAACCAAACCTAAGAATAATAGGAATAGAGGGATGAGAAGAAACCAAAGTTAAAGGTACAGAAAATATTGTCAAGAAAATCATAGAAGAAAATTTCTTGAAAGAGATACCTACCTACCAAGGTACAAGAAGCAGAAAGAACACCAAATAAACTGGATCAGAAAAGAAAGACCTCTTGATACAGGAAAGTCCAAACTAATGTGGAAGAAAGAACCCATTGAATTGAATATCTCTTGTCATCAAATGAAGTGTCCAGTGCCAGGAATGGCTTATATCTAAATGAGTTATTCCTCTAAATAACCCAAGTTATTGCCAAAATTATAAGTTGCTCACTGCAAACTGTCAGCAAGGTCCTAATGCTGAAGACAACACCTACACAATTCATTGACTATGGAGAAGTCAAGCTGACACCTACATAGTTTCACAGTAAAACCTAAAAGGAACATCTCCATCAAATCTATCTCTGCAAGGATCAGGGAATCTTGCAGAAGAGGTAGAAAAAGTGTAAGAGCCAAAGGGATGGGGCACACCAAGGAAACAGACCCTCTAAATCAACAGGAACCATGCACATATTAATTCATTGAAGTACCATGCATAGAACATCTATCTATCTGCTCCAGAAGGAATCTTAGAGTTGGCAGAAGTTGACATGTGCCCCAACCCTCACCCAGAAACTATCTATAATTGGTAATCACTTACAAAATAAATTAATTTGTTTTATCCACTCATTTTTATCCTTTAGGTCCTTTGTGTATATATCATGGCTTCCAGTTTAGTGTTTTCATGGGATGTCTGAGTGTGTGAATCAGTGGGTCTCCGTGTCTACATTTATTTTGTGTGGCATTTCTTGAGCTCTTTTCCTTCTGTTTGTTTTGTCCTATTTTGATCTGTTAGTTTTTGTTCTATCATCATATTCATTATGTTCAATTATATTCCCTTAGAATAATATCTCTTATCCTTGTTTGTTTTTTAAATGAGAGATAAAGGGGGCGGATCTGAACTGGAGGGCAGGTAGGAGGAAACAGGCAGTGTAGAAGAAAGAGAAGCTATAATTTGGAAATATTATATAAGAATTTTAAAAATCTATTCTCAAAAAGAGGAAGAATTTTTTAAAGGAATTTAAAAAATAAGAAAACCTGTAGCTATTTAGTGAAGGGCTAAAAAAATGTGTGAATTGTTCTGTCTTGGTTTATTCTTTCAGAGAACCTTCCATCTAGAAATTTCACACAGAAAGTTCAGTTTAATCCTTGCATGAATGACTGGGAATTGAATACTTGGTTAGTGAGAATGCCTGCCCCACTCAAGCACATGTCCCAAGCCCTGCTTTGACAAAGGGCTTCAAATCGAGAGGCTCTCATGATCCACACCTGTCCCCAAGTCATCGATTCTTCTGAGTAACTACAAGAACTCAGAAGTGCTGGGCCTGTGATTACAGTTTTTACAAGCAGCACAAATCAGGACCTGACAAGGATCCTAGGATTAATCTAGCAGGTTGAAGCCTCTTGTCCTTAGGCGTGGAGTTTCCTTCCAGCACAGTGATGACTGTCACCAACCAGGAGGCTTCCTGGAGTCATATTGCTCAAGTTTGTTTCATTCTTAATGATGCTGTCATTTTGATGTTATTCTTTTATGACTAATATCTTACATAATTCATTTATCATATGTGGAAATTTGAAGAATTTTTGAATGTTTAATTTAAGTCTTGACAGAAATGCCTTTTCTAGTCTTTAAAACTCGGTATCTATCTGCAGGGCAGGTGGTGGCATGGGTAGAGGAGAGCTAGTTTCACCCTCCTCTGGCCACCAAATGGCTCTTCTGTGTTGGTGGCTTCTTGCACAGATACAGCCAGAGAAAGACTCATCCTCCTTTGGGGAGCTGGCCACTAGGAATTTGACCAAGCTCCAGTAAATATATGGACAACACAAAATGAACTTTTTCCCTTTTGGAGGGAATGGGCTCAGGGGAGGGGAAGTGCAATGGGAAGACTGGGAGGTGAGTGTGTTTGCAACACATGATGTGAGATTTCTAAACAGTCAATAAAAATAAAATTAACAACAAAAAGCAACCCTGTGTGCATTTGAAAAAAAAAACATGGTTTCTTGTTGCGCCAAACTGTTGTAAATTAGAGGGGAGGGGTGTGGGTTGTGTTCCCCAGCCGTCTGGCTCCCAAGCCCCCAGCTTCTGGCCCACTCATCCACTGGTTGCCTGCACCCGAAATAACCATGTGAGGACGGTATTCATTTAAACTCTGACTGGGTTATTATCACTAGCCTTTTCCCGGCTAGCCCTCACCTCATAAACTAACCCATTATAAAAGTCTGTATGTCACCACGAGGTGGGTGACTTACCCGACGGATCTAGGTACTTCCACCTGCAGCAGGGGGCCTCATGGCGACTGGCTCACTTTCCTTCTTCTCCTCAGAACTTCCATTCCGTCTACTCCACCCACCTAAGGGCTGACCTATCTTATAAGCCAGGCGGAGTCTTTATTTAACCAATCAAAGCACAGAAATACAGGTGGACCCTCCCACAGTTTCTTGTGGGTGGGGTATTCCATCAAGTTTGTTTATTGTATTAACACTTGTGTTCCCTTCTATCAGCTTGTTCTGCTTCATTGTTGTGACTGGGGTATTGAACATTCTTGTGTTTGTAGGCAATCGATTGCTCCTCTGATATCTGACAAGTTGTGCTTCATATATACTGATGGCATAGCCTCAAGTGCATGAATGTTTATAACGCTTATGGTTTCTTTTCTTTCATGAAGTGTATGTTACTGCTTAATGTCCATCTTTATCTATTATAACCTTTTATGATTTAAGTGAAATCTTTAAAAAGGTTTTCCTTTGGAAAATTGAATCCAGGGTCATGCACATGGTAGTCACCTATTCTGCCATGGAGCCACCTCCTCAGCCCCTTCGTTATTTTTATTTTGAGATATGGACTAACTAGGTTGTTCAGTGTAATTCTATTAAAGCTGCCTAGAAGGACATACACTAATAGATTGGCTAAAGCAACTAATTAACATAGGGAAGCTTGCCATTCACTCTGAAAGGGATTGCTTGCCATCATAGAACCTTCATTTAGCAACTGATAGAAGCAGATGTGGAGATCCACAGCTAGAACTGGACTGAGCTCCTAGAGTCCAGTTGAAAAGAGGGAGGAACCATAATACAAGCAAAGGGGATCAACACCATGATGGTATTACCCACAGAATCAGTTGACCTGAGCTACTGGGAGCTCATTGACTCTAGACTGACAGTGGGGAGCCTGCCTAAGACCAAACTAGACCCCTCTGAAAGTGGGTGACAATTGTGTGACTGGGACAGTCTGTGCGGCCACTGGCAGTGGGACCAGGATTTATCCCTAGTGCTGGAACTGATTTGTTGGAGCCCATTCCCTTTAGAAGGATACCTTGTTCAGCCTAGATAAGGGGAAAGGACCTTAGTCCTGCATCAAAGTGATGTGCCAGACTTTGTTGACTCTCCATGGGAAGCCTCATCCTCTCTGAGGAGTGGATTGGAGTGGGACCGGGGATATGTGGTGGTGATGAATAGAAGGAGGGGAAGGAGTGGAAACAGGGATTAATATGTAAAATGAGAAAAGATTGTTTAAATAAACTTAAAAAACTGAAAAATAATAAAAAGATTCTCAAGAACATAGCATATCACCTTGGTACCTGGTGAATCTCTTCAAATCCTCCCACCCTGAGCAGTTCCAGCAACCAGGAAACACCACTTCATTCTCTACAAGGCAAAAAAGAAAGTTATAGAAAAAGAGACAAAATATAATGTGACCAGAAAAGGGGTGTTCTTATAGCAAAAAACAAAAAACAAAAAACAAAAAAACAAAAGACATAGAGATTGATCAGAAACAACAGAGGACAGAGTTAGCCAGGAAGGAAGAAATCAGGGACCTCATCATCCTATTGAGAGAGTGAGTCATCTCAGCCAAGTACCCCAGAGGCTATGTCCCTTAAACCCTGAGCTGGATGCCACAGTCATGTAATATATAACTGGACTAATGTACAACTCTCGCAAATACTTTTTAACAGAAATGATAAAAAGTGTTGTCATTCACTCAAAAGGAAACAGTAAGTGATGAGTGAGAAGTGAGAAACAGTCCACCTTCAGGAAGCCGGGCTCTGTATGTGAGGGTGAAGCACCCTATATATCCTATATCTACATATCAGTACATGCTATTGACCTGGGATTTATATGGAAACTAAACTTCAAATAGATAGCTCTAGTTTTGACATTTAAAAACTGTAAAATACCGTTACCTAGATATTCCATTATGCCAGCTTCGTACCCATAATGCTACCATTGACTTGTTCGTGAATGGATGAGGACACACTCCAGCACAGCTGGGTGCCTGGTTAGTTGGCATTCTGTTGCCATAATCAATGTTTGAGAAAACCAACTCAGTACTGGACTTTCAGCCTCTGTTGGGGATGTTCATTGTAACAGCAGGGAGCATAAGGTTCTGTACAGCTGGGAGGAAAAGACAGAAATGGACTTAGATCCCACAATTCATTTCAGGGTTCACTGCCAATGGCGTAGAGACTTCCCACTTCTTAAAGACACCATAGTCTACAAAGAGCACTGAGTATCCCTTTAACACAAGGGCTCATGGGAGATCTTAAGACCCAAAGTATATCACAGACACTCAATTGCCATGAAGCAAGAACAACTATTACAGATTGTAGTACAGAGTGTACCCAATAAGACCGTTAAAATTCAGATAGGAAGAGTGAAGGAGAGTAAAAGAGATTTGACGTTACTGTGAAAGCCGTGATTGCTCGTTTGGTTTCATTTACTCACATTTGGCCCATGTTAGGCCTTATAAGGTAAATAATTTTCTCCACAAGTATTCAACATGGCAATTTAAGGCAAACTTAAAGAGTGAAAATAAACCCAGTGTTTTCCCAGTTACACTGGAATTAAAGACACACTAGTGTAAGAAAAAGCCATCCTGCAGTCAGTTTTCCCCCTATGCAAATTTTTTTTCATGTCAATGCCCAGGTTAGATATGACACTAGGGACTGCATTTATGATACACTAGGCCTGTTTTCCTAACTCTGGACCCATTTACAGATGATCAGTACAGTCTAGAGGATGTGAAATTGAACAGTTCAGGGAAAACGTAGAGGTTAGTATTCCAGTAGCCTCACCATTAACTATCATAAAGGAACATGTGTCCATGAAGACTGAAGAAAGATAAGAAATAATCTGTTCTGTGATCCTTTGTATATTTTATTCTCTTTCATGTTGGATAATTCATAAAGTTTCTTAGGAGAAGTATGCGGCTTACAACTGTGCTCTTAAAATGATCGCTGTTGTATAATTTGGTAAGATATAACTGGGTCATCTCATTTAACTTTCATTACTTTGGCATTTCCTAAACTCACAGGGTCCTTTGTAATACCAGAGGATTTATCTCTGTTTTTCAGGTCATCTGATATATTGGATTGATTTTTTTCCTCTAAATGTGCCAAGTCTATGACCTTATACTTTATCTCTATAATAATATCTTTGAAGTTCAAAATGGCTAGCTTTCAATTATTTTCTTGCTTTTAGATTTTTCAATGCCATCGCTTATATATTGAGGTTGAGCCTAGGAAGACTTTATTTCCTTAATTAAAAATGCAGCGAAAACATTCCAGAATGCTCAAATATTAAAATAAATGCTCTAAATACTCTAGTTTTCTAGTTTTACTAAGAAATAACCAGCCAATAAAAACAATATATATCTGAAGCCTGGATGATGACTTGATAGAGTAATATAATTGTTTCTGTCCACCAGCAATTGCCTGTTGTTGACAGAGGTTTCTGTCCCACCCAGTCCTGCAGCCATTCAGTCACAAATAAACACATAGAGGTCTACATTAATTAGAAAACGGTTGGCCTATTAGGTCAAGCTTCTTATTAATTCTTAAAACTTACATTAACCCATAATTCTTGTCTGTGTCAGCCACATGGCTTGACACTTTTATCAGCCAGGCATTCTCATCTTGCTTTCTCTGTGTCTGGATGATGACTGCACACTCAGTCTTTCCTCTTCCCAGAATTCTACTATTCTGGTCAACCTGGCTATACTTCCTGCTTGGTCGCCCCACCTATACTTCCTGTCAGGTTACTGGCTATATTGACCAATCAGCATTTTATTAAGCCAGCACAACTGGCAAATCTTTACAGGGTATACAATTATTGTCCCACAGCAACCTGTCTCTGTTCTCTTTCCTTTATCATGTCATGATACATTTCTAATCTCTTTTGATCTCTTATTTTTAGTATGTTCAATCTCATAAATATTGTGCAAGTATTTTCTTTGGAATAGGACATTCTACACACAAAGCAATTATGTTTCCCCCTTTTATGAGTACACTGAAAGAACAAACAAAAGAAAACCTATTTGCGTGAAAGTTCTCAACTTTGACAATAAATTTTCCTTGTTGTTTCAAACTGCTTTGCTAAGCTTTCTAACACATTTCATGTCACTAAATCTATGAATCAAGTGCCAGCACTCCAGTGAGTGGAATCATGGTAACTTTTGATATATTCCTTCAATTTTGACATACTTTCTTCCTGTGTCTTTCAGGTAATTACATCTATGAAAATTGTACATGATAGAATTTCTGTTTACCTTGCTATCATTCTGCATTTGTATATTTATTGTATATATTATATATGTGCTTTCTTTTTCTGAAAATCCTCACCCCAATAAGTAAAAATCAAAAAATGTGTGTGTTAGCTACCAAGGCATATCTTCTTTTGTTTTGTTTATATTGTCTATTTTCATCCCAGAAGCAAGAAGGAGTAAGTGAGACTTTTTTTTTTTTTACTGCCTCTCTCTGTTTTTGTTTTTCCCAGGAAGGAAAAAGAATTAAGTCAAACTCTTTACTCAAAACTTTACTTGACTCCACATCTTAGAGCAAACTACAAGAATCTTATTTTGTTCTTCACAGGATTTGGAATCATCTGACACTCCATCCTCTTTTCCAGTTCTGCAAGGACCCTCATTTTTGCTCGTCTAAGTTACGATCTGTTTGTCTGGGTCTCCAGGAAAGGTTCTACCTTAGAGATATTGTGAGAAGTCACCAGGTCATGGCTGGGAATTGAACTTAGGACCTCTGGAAGAGCAGCCAGTACTCTTAGCTGCTGAGCCATCTCTCCAGACTCCTACTGGGAGATACTGTACAGGAAGTCTCTTTAAACCACAGCATCTTTTAGTCAGATATCTACGTAGGTAACTTTGACTTTAGAAGCCAGGCATGTTCAAAAGTCAAACAAAATATTCTTCCTGTATTGGTTTCTTTTCTCCAAGGAACTCATGAAGGTGTTCCTTGGAGGCTTTCGATGAAGGATAAGAACTGTCCTCAATAAAGGAAATAGCATGTGCTGATTTAGTGTGAGCCAGCTTTGCATAGTTAGACAGATGCTGAGAAAGAAATTTCTTAAATCTAACAGGATCACCCACAAAGCCTTGCACCCAATCTATTCAAAATATCTTCCATTTTTTTGCATCTTGTCAACAAAGTTTATAAATACATCCAAACTGGAACAAACTGTGGCATTGAGGAAGCAAATGGGCCCCGAAGGGAGTGTCACTGTTAGGAAGTATGTCCTTGTTGGAGGGAGTTTGTCACTGTGGGTGCAGGCTTTGTGGCCTCTTTTTCTCAAGCTTCCCTCAGTGGGGCAGTCAGTCGACTTCCTGTTGTCTGCAAGTGCATCATTCTCAGCTCCAACACCACCAACTCTGCCTGCATGCTGCCATGCTCCCCTGCATGACTGCAATAGACTGAACCTCTGAAATGGCAAGCGAGTCACCCTCCGTGAAATGTTTTCTTGCTAAGAGTTGTTGTGGTAACGATGTCACTTCACAGCAATAGGAAATACTAACTAGGACACAGACAAACAGACATGAAAAGGAAAAAGAAAAGGCACAAACTGGAGGAGAATCTGCTTTAGCTCACGTTACAGGATGTGGTAACATGGTCACTGGAATTCCACTGGCTAGGGCTTGAGGCACAGCTTGTAGGCAATTCTAAAGATCAAAAAGCCGAGAAAGGAGAGGGAGTGGGCCTAGTCTTGAGCATCAAGGCCCACCCATTCAGGGACCTCTTCTTCCAGTTAGACTCCAATCCCACCATTCCGTAACTTTCAACAAGACTGTCTGCTGGCAGCTGCATTCAGACACAGGAGCCAGCAGGGACATTTTCCTTTAACTTGTAATTTTTCTTTCTTGCAATGAGGATACAAATATGATGACGAAAAGCGATTAATCAGTTGTATAACCAGAATGTTCCTTAACTAGCTATGATAATTAGACAAAATGTTCTTTGAGTTTTAAAATAATATCTTTATTATTCTTCAAATATTGCATGCATGTATGCAATGTATCATGATTCCAAATACACCTAGCATTCCTCCACATAACACAGGACTCCTTCACAGCATATCTTCTCACCAAAACCTTCATGTCTTTCTTCTTTATTTTGTAACCGTGTGTCCAATTAGTTCATATGTCCATAGGTGTGGGTCAATGAATTGAGACATGGACACCACAAAAGACCAAACTCCCCAATGAAGAGTGACTCTTTCTCCCAGATCAGCCAATAGATTCTAGCTGGCAACTGCAAAATTACTACCTGCCCTAGAACATGATACTGCTGTTTTTCTTTACTATTTGGTCTTGATTTCAGTTTCTTCATTCCTATAATGAATCAATAACTATGCAATAATCTTGAATAAATTCCTGTGAGGTTTACTGACACAGTTACTGCTGTGTGAACTGTCCAGTAGAAATCCTACTAATAAACCCTCTTGTAGTATTTCTGACTTTGTCTAAAGTTGGTTGCCTCTGTTTTGACACCATGAATTAATTAAAACTGATAAAATTAGGTGGCAGGAATCCTGTGTGGAATCCAGTGCATTGCTCGGGGCTAGGACTTCTAGAGGTTTCTGCTTAGGTGTCTGGATGCCTGGATATATTTGATCTAGACAACACTGGCTGTTACATAAACAATGACTATTGAGACTACAGTGTGATGAGATCGTTTGAACCAGCATCTGCAGAAACTTGTGGAAAGAGAGAAGTGATACCCAGCTCCCTCTACCTTCAATTATTCCAGTGTGAAGAACTTGTACTGTTGGCAGAGTGCTTGTCAAACATGCGGGAAGGTGGGGTTTTGAAATGAAGGATGGACTACCCCATCTGAGCCTTGATCATCAGTTATTCTTGTTTTTTCAAAGGTACCTAAAAGCAGACACTGATTTATAAATGTGTGCAAATTGCAATCTTAGGTCATATTTGGAATACAACTAGTCATATTATTATTACAGCATTTAATATAATGTGGCATGTGAGTCATTGTCTTCCTGTGTAAAAGATTAGCATATTTCTACGCACAAAGTTGTTTATGGGTTCACCTTGAAGTATAGTGGAGAAAAGAGAAATCATCACTTTTATTTAAGTTAAAAGAGACAGTGTGTAATGCTATATATTATGGAATGAAGATTTTAATTTTGAGTTGATTGCCTGATCATTACTAGGAATGCTAAAAAATGGTGTCAATGATAGGGCAAGGGATGTATACATTGCTATATAGAAGTGGGTCTGTTGAAACTTTCAACTGTCTCCTCACCCGTTTTCATCTCTGAATGGCTATACAAATCATCTAAGATACATTTTATCTTTTTTTTCTAGCTCTATAAAATGAAGAATGCTCATGTGTTTATTCTCACTTGACACTGCTCAGTGTAGCTCGTATTTCGCACCTAAGAGCTGTCATGGTGTATAGACTTCTCCTTTCAGGTTGCCTTTTTCTATTTCATGAGCTGTTACATCTTGACGCCACAAGTACAGTACGTTAAAAAAATGGCAGAGTTAAGAAGAGAAAGTAAAATTTCATTTTTTTCTCATGCAAATTGCAGACTACTAACATTTTATTTAAATAAGCTAACTGAAAAGAGAACATTTAACCTACCCACTTTTGAAAGACTTATACTATCAACAGACAAGGAGGGTGAGGAGGGAAAGGGAAGGGAAGAGAAAGAGGAGGAAGAGAAGGAGGAAAAGGAGGAGAAAAATACAGAAGCACTAAAGGGGAGGATTGACCAGAGAGTATAAGGTGAAGGCCAGCTGGATTTAGAGATTTTTACTTCCTAATGTTGAGATGTGGTCAAAATGCCTCTGGTAGAGTTTTAAGTGTAGCTTCAGTATTGAAATTTGTTTGTTTC
>JAQHUG010000050.1:3657034-3684976 GCA_028555095.1 Dicrostonyx torquatus | reverse complement strand
AGACAGACAGACAGACAGACAGACAGAGACAGAGTTAGAAATAAAATAAATCCTTGAAAAGCAAAAATATGGCAGTTTAGCTAACTGTATCCTACAAGTTTTACTTAAATGTTCATATGTGAGATTTCTAGTTAGCTGAAATCTACAAATCTTAAAGCAGATTTTATATGTTTTAGATCACTTCGAACTCCTTGCAATTTTTCATACTGGCAGCTTGGTCAGCCTCTAAACTGAACAAGAGAGTCAGTCACTGGACTCTCCACAAAGATGACAGGTTAGAGGGGTTTTGCTTTGTTTTGTTCTGCTTTTAAAGATCCCATGATTAACAGCCAAGGTAGTATGGTGCTTATGAGGGGAGGTTGATCCAAAAGTTAATTGTGGGGAAGCTTTGCCTGAGGGAAACAAGTGTAATTATTGTTTCCTCAGAGAACAGAAGTCCCATTTGCAGAACTTGCTCAGAGAAGCTCAGTAGACCCTAGAGATTAGAACTGCTCACATTATGGACTCTATTTAATTTCATCCAAGGTAACTTTGCAAGAACAGTTTCTAGAACAAGATCATACAACAAATGTGGAGCTGGTTCCCTCCTGAGACAAATCCATTGACCTGAAAGTGTATTCAGTGTCACAGCCCCATTACAGATGATGTCATAGGTGATCCTGTGTTTAAGACCTAGATGTTAGAATTGGATTTTGTATAGGTTCCTGTGAGAACAGCACAATATTCAGTACTCATCTTCCTCACCAAAGCTTTCCTATGTCTACAAACTTTCAATCTGAGAAGACTAAGAAACATGAATCAGAAGGAGAATAAAATCAGTTAGAAAACTTAGGCTGTGTATTGCTTCTTCTTCAACCTAGAAGTGTATTCTTAATATTCTTAACCTTAAGCACAACAGGTCAAATTCTGGTCTCTTATGTAAAGAACGTTAATATTTAGAGTATATCATAAAGTTGAACCAACATTTAAAAAACAACTCTTCTTTATGTTTCATTTAGCATTTACTGACTGATTTATTTAGTGTGTGTATCTGTGTATGCACATGTGAACATGTTCATGCCATTAGGTGCATGTATGTGAAATTCAGGAGAAAAACTGTGGGAGTCAGTTGTTTTCTTCCACCAAGTGAAGCGTGAGACTTGAACTGAGATCCTCAGGATTGGGTTCTGACTTCACACACACCATGGCTTACATACTTGCCTTGCAACTACATACGTGTACGTGCACACACAATTAAAAATATCATTTATAAGAACCTCTATTAAAGGAAATGGTGAAAGGTCATCTTGTCTCTCTAATGCAGCCACTTTAGATGTCCAGTGTTATCTGAGTTGCTCATTTCACTTTATCTTAAGCAGTGTCTTTGGTTTCTCTTTACTTTTCCTATGTGAGTGTGCTATGATGAAAAGTAAATTAGGGAGGGAAGGGTTGACTTAACTTACATGTCCACATCACAATCTATTAGTGAAGGAATTCAGGGAGAGAAGTTATGCAAGGACTGAAGCAGAAACAATGGGAAAATACCATTAATTGGCTCATTTGTGGGATCATGCTCAGCTAGCTTTCTTGTACATACAGCACAGGGTCACCTTCCTAGGGAATCGTGCCACCCATGGTGGGCTGGGACCTCATACATAAGCTAGCAACCAATAAAATGCCTCACCCACATGCTTCCAGGCCAATCTTACCTAGGCAATTTCTCAACTGAGCTTCCCTTAGATTACTCTAGGCTGTGCCAGGTTGACAGCTAAAACTGACGAGACAGGCAGTGAGGTACCATAACATGATAGTAAACAGCTGTGATCCAAGAGTCACTGTTTTCCTATAAATTAAAAATAACGACAGAAACAGAATTGCCTCACAGCAGTAAGAGGGACAAGTTTACCAGGCGTCAGAAATAAGAAGCAAATATTTCTACAGAGAAGTTATTTTTCAACTTAATTATTGAAATATTGCCTTCTCTTGAAATAATAGCCCAAAATCCCAGAAAGCCACAGGACAATAATGACATTGCTTTTATTTAAACATTCTTTCAGTGCTAAAATGCAAATATGTTTATCTTTTTCACTATGTTTCTGCTTTCTTAATCACGGAGACCCACTGATGTGCTAATTATTTGTTCAAGTGGCCACTAAGATTTTAAACCAATACTCTATACACTACACTTTCCATTCCCACCAAATATTAGCAACTGGGTGTGTTGTGAACATGAATGAATGACCAATTTCCATTTCTCTTTCCACCTCTACTTGGTAATGTGAATTAAATACTGAATGGTGACTGTGGATTCTCAATCATTTAGAATTATTGAGTTAGAAGACACTCTGTGATGCTTATTGATTCTTGGTGCAGAAGAATTGTCTGTAATCTGTCAATCATGTTTTAAATAAATGCTGATTGGCCAGGCAGGGAGTATAGGTGGAAAAACCAGACAGGAAGTAGAGATGAGAATAGGAGAATTCGAGGAAGCAGCAAGCTTCCCTGGCATTCCTGCACAGACCACCAAGGAGGCAACAATGTAAGCTGCCCAGCTGAGAAAAGGTACCGAGCCATGTGGCTAACATAGATGGGTTAATATAAGTTATAATAGCTAGTAAGAAGCCTGACATAATGGGCCAATCAGTTAATAACCTGATGTAGATTGTCTGTGTGATTTTCTTTGGGGCTTGCCGGCTGTGGGGTACCGGGTGGGACAGAAACCCCAACAAGCAGGACCCTCATGTTACAGATTCTCTTCTTTTTTAGATGAAAGATCCAAATGATGTGCTACTCCAAGTCTTTCAGATAAACGATTTTCTTCTGCATGTGCACATCTGTTTGCAAACCCAATTGTTCCATCACAAAAGCTTCTGTAATTTTGGCTTTGGTTTCTTATTTAGAGCTCAAAAATTTACACCGAATGTCCTTACTGTAGACAGCTCATTGTCATTGAAATAGAAGATAGTTACTTTGAACCTACAGAGGTCATTACCATTTGGAAAAGCTCATAAATAATAGAGAAAATATTTTTCATCTGTCACATTTGATTGCTTCATTTGTTGCATAGTGATGAATACATGTTGGCCAGATAACAATTTATGAATAAAGAGGATCCTGAGAAGTCATCAAAAAAGCAAACCTTTCAATACGGTGATTATAAATAGGGTCCTCTGAAGCAGCCCTTGTTTTTTCGGCGTCAAATCTTCTAGAGTGCTTTCTTATTGTAATCTAGAAGCAATGTATATTCAAATGTGATATTTGTCTCTTGTGGGAGATTTGTTTGTATGTTGCTCTTTCGAGTCAACCAGATTTCTTTCCCCCAAAGACAAAAACCACACAGCAATTCTAAATTCTTTGTCTAATGTAAAGAATTCAAATAGTCTGTCTGCCTTATACCAACCCAGTCTATCACCATTTCCTTTTGATTGGCAGTTTTTACTTAGGGAAGCCAATGTTCAGTAGTTAGGTAACTCTGGGGATATTCTAGGATTTTGGAGAAATTTTTGAGGCATAGATAATGCAGTTGTAACACAAGATAGAACAAGCATAGTGAACACACACATGTATGATAAATACATATGTATACACATATATGATATAATATAGGGGAGAATTTGCCACTCTGATTTGTCTAGTGTCAAGTGTGATGTAATTCTTTTCAAGGAAAGTAACAAGAGGGTTAGGGAAAATGATGTGTTTTGCTTGGATTTTTTTAAACTTTGTGTCACGGGCAAGATCTATGAAGTCTTATACTCTGGAACTTGTATGTAGGAAAATAAAAGATGTTACAGAGATTTAATTCAAATGTCAAAGAAACAATAGTCTGAGTGATCTTATAAGGACCCCACCTGGTCTATATCAACAGAGCCTAATGTATATCAGAATCATTATAAGCATGGTGGTTGCAAATTTCATTAAAATTTTTAGGTGAGATGAATAGTCTAAAACTGAGGGTCTGTTGTACCTATTTCAGATATTTCTCATATGACAGAGTCTATTATATATTTTTATCACATTGTCACCTCTCCAGGGGCACAAGTAACTGTACTTCTCACTGCTTTACTGATGTTGGGACATATAGGGGTCTGTTGTATGCTACTAAAAGAGCTTTCTCCAGTCCATAGAATTGACCCTGGAGATCATAAGCTCTCATAGTGTAACTAGCAAAGGAGGAAATGAAGTCAGCCTGTGAGCATCAGTTCACATGAGGAAAGAAATGCAACTCTAATATCTACCAGCATTGGGTCCATCATGCTCAACAGGCCCAACGTGCCCTTATCTCTCTCTACTGTAAGTGGATACTTGACAGAAAGTTACTTGACTCAGGGTCTGAGGCACAGTCCACCATGATGAGAAGACATGGTGCCAGGCAACTTACTTGCTCGCAACTTAGTGTATCAAGCAGTGGAGGAAACATGGTGTGGATTCTTAGTTGACCTCCTCCTTGTCCCCTTTTATTCAGGCCTGGTCTCCATTCCATGATGTGAATGTGGGGTGAGTCTTCCTTCTTCATTTAAACATCTCTGGAAACCATAACTCTGGGTACAGTTACCTTGACAATGAAGGTTAAAAGATAACTATCTCCACTCCTGATGGAGAAAACTGAGGTGATGAAAGGTCATCAATTTTACATATAATTTAGATATAATTATATGACATATTATGAAAGTCACCTTCTTTCTATTCGATATATGAAGAAGTGTTCACATTTACCCCCATTCTGCATGTCTGTGTATGAGACGCCTGACAATGGTGTAGCCACAACCCTCTCATATTCTGAGAGTGGCCAACCTTGTCTTTCTTCCACTACTGCCCTTTGAGACAAAACATTTCAGGCCTCAATCTTGATTGTTGCAGCTATTTAATCTTCATATGATAATTTTGAAATTATTTGGAACCTTCTAATATTTTCTTGGATGTTACTTTCCAAGCCTCAACCCTCAAAACTCTGTTTAGTATTTATCATTCTCTTTGTGCTGCAATACTGGTCTTCTATTGCATGCAAATACATCTGTGGTTTTTCCAATGGAACACAGCTTCACTAAATGACCCCAAACAGTTCAGTGCAAAGTTAAAGGCATGATTATGCCATGGGATGTATTACAAGATTCACTATTTTGCAAAATGCATGAAAGACTCCCGTAACCTAGCTCCAGTCTACATTGCTACACCATCATAATTTCAATCACACTTTCTCAGAGCTTTCCCTGTGGGGAAGAACAATCTCACTCTAATATCACACAAAACATGGTCACACCATGACACTGATCAGATTGCTTGCAATTATTTCCTTGACTGCCTTTCTCCTAAATGGAAGAAGCAACTGTTTATTTATATTTGTACCAGCTACAGACTGAGATGTAGTAGAACTTGTTAGGCACTTAATAATTGTGTTGAATTAATTAATGAATTATTCATTCGCTCTTAGAGGCCGCTTACTGCTCTTGAGATAAATGAAAGTAATTTCAAGGTTTCCAACCATCGTGTTATGAATAAGCATCATCTCGTTATAATAGCTGTGTCACATTATTTACCTGGTTGATGAAATAATTTTATTAGAAGAGTCTTATTTGTTGTAGTAAGAACACTGGAAATTTCAGTGGTGTCATACAAGGGCCTTCATGCTGAAAGATGGTTCCTTCAGGGACTAAAGGAAGCATGAATATGTTGTCTAACCTTTTCGAAGCCGTTTGTCCTCTACAATGATGCCGATCCTAGTGTGAAAAAAAATACATAACTAAGATGAGGAGGAAAAAAGTTATCAGAAAAAAATAATGTAGCTTGAGATAGTGATTTGGGGATGGGGATGGAGACTCAGCTACCAATTCATCAAGGGGCTACCTACCTACAAGCATTTTCTTTATTGTTCGCACAAGTGTGTTGCTGCAAGGTGACAGTGGCTATTCCTTGCCTACTTACGTACTATCTACTCAGGCACAGCCTGCTATGTATCATTCGTATTGTAATAAAGGCTTAAAAGTTAAGAATTACACTGTTTTTTCTTTCTCCCTGGCATACCCATAATGGTTCCAGAGTCCTGCAAGCACCAGTTCAAGTCCTTTCACAATAAAAGCTATTCGTGTTAGTGACGTTGCTCTTGCTCCAGCCACATACCTTACAAGAAGCAACTTGTTTGAGATCTCAGTGTGAGGAGGTGAAGTCCATGGTGGCTGGAAACACAGTGCCTGGAGAGGTTGTCAGCAGGGATGTAAGGCTGGCTGCTCACAGCTGAATGCATCAAGAATGAGAGAAAGAAAATGTAATGTATGACATATATATATAATACATATATGCTATCAAAAGTAGAACATTACAGAGTATAACAATTTACATGCAGTAGTTAGATTTTATTTAGATATTTGAGTACTATAAAGTATTATAAAAATTAGGTGCAAAGCTGAATGCTATGTCACAAATGTCTCTACATACAGAATAAGTACCATAAGTTTCTTAAGAGACACTTTTGCTATAAAAAATTTATTTAGCAAGATATATAAAATTAAATGACCATTATTAGAATAAATGTTTGCAAAAATAGAAATGTGATTAGTATATGTAAGAGAAAGGGGATAATTAAGTAAAATCCAATTGTCAAAAAAAAAAAAAACAAAACCGACGAGCAGTTTACAGAGGCAGTAGAGTAGGCTGCATTCAGGGGAAGCTCCAGGGCCCTCCCAGCCTGCAGCTTCTCCCTTCAACTGACCTCAATGGGTGTATACAGTGTAATTTCTTCCTGAGCTTATAATTTACATATTTTCCAAATTACACCTCATTTTTTATTTGTTCTCATTTCACATCTTTCGCCAATGCTTTTGTTGATTTTTAACATTTTACTCATGATTTATAATTTATGTTTTTATTCTTGCTGCTGGTTTAGTGGTTGTTGATGGCACACATGTGCTGCAGAGCCCATAAAGAACTCAGAGGACAACCTGTGGCAGTTTGTTCTCTCCTGCCATATGGATGCCGGAGTGGATTCTCAGGATGTTAGGTTTTGGCTACCGATGCTTGTACCCTCTGCTTGATCTTACTAGCCCATAATATACATTGTTGAGGACTATAAAATGACTTCTACTTACTCAGCATACTAATTCGGTTACATTATTCTGTCTGTTTCATAAAATTAATTTCACAATCAATTACAATATACTACTTATTTATAGAGTGTCTTTCCCAGAATAAGATGTCATTTTCTGATTGATAATTTGGCTGGTGGATTCTTCTGGGCATGGATTTTTGTCCTATCCCTGGGATTATCTTTTTCTATTTATTTGGGAGTTGGGGGTTGCTCTCTCAGACTCCACCTAGAACAAGTTTGTGGAAGTACAGGGACCCTTTTCCAGTTCATGATGATGTCAGCCATCGTGGTGTTGATCCATGAGATGGCAAACTCAATTCCCATTGAGAACATTGTGATTGCATCTTATTTCTTCAGGTCTGGGGACACTTGCAATCTGTTATGATCTCTGTTCTAATGTTTTAAGTGGCACAATATAATTCGAGTTAACTAATGGCAAGTGAATTTCTGTCACCGGTTCTTCTTTTTGAGGGGGAAGGAGCAGAGACAGGAAGGGTTGAGGCAACACACTTGCTATGTAGCCAAAGTTGACTTTGAACTCTTGATTCTCCTGCCTCCACTTTCAAGCACATGCATCACCCCTCAACTCTGCATGCCTTTTCCCATGCTAGCTTACCGCCTTGCATTTTCTTGTGAAGGGCTGCCCTGTGCGGAATTCTCACATATTATTCGTCACCATGTGTAAAGCATGGGGTACATAAGGGACGATCTTGCTGCCTGCCATTGTATATAACTTTTCTTTAGCGACCTTAAAACATTTTGTAAAATTTAAAAATTCTCAGCCGGGTAGTGGTAGCATATGCCTTTAATCCCAGCACTGGGGAGGCAGAGGCAGGGAGATATCTATGAGTTCAAGGCCAGCCCGGTCTACAAGAGCTAGTTTCAGGACAGGTTCCAAAGCTACAGAGAAACCCTGTCTTGAAAAAAAAAGTATAAATCATGAGTGAAAAAGTGAGATCAATAAGTCCTCTCTCTCTCTCTTTCTACACACACACACACACCTCAATCATGATTGCCCTTCTAGACACAAAATGTAGTCAATGTAACATCAAGCCCTACACATACGTATATACTCTCTAAAATTTCTAATTACATGAGTTTAAAAAATAATGTTTAATCTTTAATCTATTTTACATCTTCATTGCAGTATAATTGATACTGTCCAAACAGTATCAGCTGATTGCATATGACTGGTGGATGAACTTGAACAAATTTAGAAGCTGTGATACTTTTCTCTGTTCCTTTAAAAAGAAACATACCCATCCCTTCAAAAGTTGCCTTGTATTTCTTAGGTTTTCTTATAAATTGCTTAATAAGAAACACATTCTACTAGCAGTATTTAAGTAGAAAATATTACTGCTCCGGTGAGTTTTTGAACAGAGCAAGAATAGAGAAGATAATGATTTTTAAGGACTAAGGGGATACTTTCGCTCAAGGTTTCAGAGTTTTACATGTGAAACTGGTTTGGCCTGTTGCTTTGCACCTTTGATAGCACCGTATGCTCCCATGCTTAGTTTTTCTAATCTCACAATAGTGCCAAACTAGGAACCAAGCCTTTAATCAAAGATCTTCAGTAGGTGGGAAGAAGACACTCGTATGCCAAATAAGAGACTAACGAGATGGTTCAGCAGTTAAGAGCACTAGTGGTTTTCAGATGACCCACATTCCGTTCCTAGCACTCAAGCCAGACAATTCAACCTCCTGTAATTCCAGCTCTAGTGGATCTAGCATACGTGAGTGCTGAACGCATCTACATAGACACATAGGCATGCATTTATAAGTAAAAATGAAATAATTATTTGTAAATAAAGATCCGAACTGTGTTGCTATATTCTTATCTACTTCTGTGACAGATATTGACAAAAATTAATCCATTAAATTTTACACATCAGACTTCAACTTTCTGCCTCCTCCCCATGTCCAATCAATCTGCATTGTATTTTCTACTTCCATGAGTTTGAATCTCTATTCCACATGATTCTGGGATATTGAGCCCAAGAAAGACAGTAAAGATAAGAAATAAAGATATGTAAAATTTAAAGGAACCCATTAAAATGATATCTTCTGTTTACTAATGACATCTTCCTGTAGACAATGGTGTAGATGCAATGGTAACTTTTCAAGTCATAAGTCCCACATTAAAAAGTTGTCTTTAGGTTCCAAACTAGTCTCTGCCTTTTCTACTTCATAGAGTATCTATGCAGTTTAAGCCATTTAGTTTACCTTTTAGAATATGCATTCAATTTAGCTAGTCACATTCATTCTCTTTACTTAAAACTCAGTTTGCAAAGTATCAAAATTATAGCACTTAAACGGTCCAAGTTTCCTGCAAAACAAAGAAGCACTAAAGATGGAATTTGCCCTTTAGAGCAAAAGCTAGCAATGGTTTTTCCCACAGTGTTACTCACTGTGAAATGTGAAGGATTGACAGTGGGTTGTATAGTTTTTGGTATTCCTGTGTTTTGGCTATCTTTATGATAAAACACGCGTTTACCCCCAAATAACACTGTTCTTTTCTTTTTTTTTCTCTCTCTCTTTTTGCATTTACTTATTACACGCTTGCACAGGCCATGTGTGTCATGACCCCTGTGTGGGAGCTGCATTCTGTCTTTGAGAGTCAGTTCTCTCCTCCCATCACAAGGTCAGACTCAGCAGCAGGTACCTTTTCTGGGCCAGCCATCTCCCAGATCTGACTTTAAGAAGTTGTATCCCAGGTCAGATTCTGGTTTAATCACTAACCTCAAATGAACAGTTCTTTGCATGGTTGCCTTTTAATGTTCCTTTCTTCTCCAGAAGTTGTTCAATTTCACTTACTGATGTTGAATTCGTGTAGTACAAGGTTTTGGGTGTTTTTTTTTTGTGGATTTTCAAAGCCTGTACTTTGAGATCTATTGCAGGAGTGTGAACTGGACACAGAAGCTGATGAATACCATCATCCCCAAGCTTCCCTGGCAGCAATTTCCAATGGTTTTTTTTTTCTCCATCAGAGGTTACATCTAATTTTAAAATAGAAAATAGTATGAAATCTGAGAATATTTACTGTTCTGTGGTGGCTCCTTCTGTGAAATCATTGATACTTAAAATCCACCCTTGAGCCGGGCAGTAGTGGCGCACACCTTTAATCCCAGCACTCGGGAGGCAGAGTTAGGCAGATTTCTGTGAGTTCGAGACCAGCCTGGTCTATAAGAGCTAGTTCCAGGACAGGCTCCAAAGCCACAGAGAAACCCTGTCTCGGAAAATTAAAAAAAAAAAAATCCACCCTTGACTGCCTGTGTTTTGTTACTGAGGAACACTCAATAATGTATTTCTTAGTAAGAGTCTGTGATATAAATCATAGATTATGCTGATAATGACAAGGATTGTGAGTCCAGGAAGACAAGTTGTAGCTATAGAGTTAAAGTACATTTTTAACAGTACATCATTTGCTTTGAACAATAAAACTGACAGGGTTTAAATGGTATAAAAAGGTTATTTTAAATTTTAATTTCTTTCCTAAATCCTTTTGCTCTTTTAAGAAAAGATGCTAAATATGATTATATGTGTTTAAGTATGTACATAATCAAATATTTAAACTACCATTTGACTTATTTGATTTTTACTCATATGATTTGGAAAAACAAATATAGACATCTGTCATCATACATATGTTCATATATATATATAGTCATATATATGAACCAAATGCTTTATGCTGTGTACTTAAATAAATATGAATGTAACATGTACTGTTGGAATTGACAACCTAACATTAGTTAAATCTAATTTGAGTTTTCTCTTTCCCAAGTCCTTTATGATTTTGTTTCCAGGTCTTTGAGATAAAATCTATATTTGACGGATAATTATAAATGTTATTTTGCTAAATTTTAATTTATTTTCTCACTCTGCAGACCTGACTGGCCTCAAACTTATGATCACAAAGATCTACTAGCCACCTGGGTGCTGGATTTAAAGGTGTGCCCTGTTGGAGAGGAGGCTGCTTGTTCGTTCCCCAGCTGCCCAGCCCTGAAATAATCACACATAAAGTGTATTAATTAAATCACTGCTTGGCCATTAGCACTAGCTTCTTATTGACTAACTCTTACTTATTAATTTAACCCATTTCTATTAATCTGTGTATCACCACATGGCTGTGGCTCACCAGCAAAATTCCAGCCTGTGTCTGTCTCTGGTGGCTCCTTTGTTTCTCTCTGACTCTGATCTTTTTCCCAGCATTCAGTTTAGTTTTTCCTGCCTAGCTAAGTTCTGCCCTGCTATAGTTCCGAAGCAGTTTCTTTATTCATTAATGTTAATCACAGCATACATAAGGAAATCCCATATCAGTGCCCTAATATGCTTATCGAAGTATTTTTAATTAAGAGAAATACAGATTCTTTTCCAAGCAACATCACTGTATTTGATTTTGATTTATATTTTTACTAAATGAGAAATAAAAATTATATTAGTAAGACACTTCATCTTCTATGTTTAATCAGGTGGTTTAATGTAATTTTCTTCAAGTGGCAGAACCACATAAAAGTCATAAAATAAATGCCATATGGTATTTGGGAATTCCACGTGGAGCAGTCATATCTCTGAGTCTAGCACTGGTGAGGCAATTGGGTACCCAGAGCTCACATTCCGCAGTACTGAAAATTTGTGCATGATCAAATCCACTTACTTTCTCACGCTGATAAGAAAACAAAATCACATTTCGGAGTCACCTTAGCACCTTAGTCAGGAAAGAGGACTGAAGAAGTTCTTCAAATCTGTCTTTATTTGTCAGGTTGGAGAAATGAGAAAACATAAAGCTACGCTTCCCCCAGAGAAAGTTCAAGTAGAATTCCTACTGCCTTGTAATGCCCGCTTGATGGTTTAACAGCAGATGCGAGAAATGCTTCTGAAACTTTTGAGCACTATGCTTGTACCATTCGACAGACAGAAATGCACAGAACACCGTGGGGCTCCTTCCTCCTTGTTGACCATTGGCCACTGCTCCTCTAGGGAGGAGGAAGCAGAAGCCGAGAGCAGGGTTCAGATGGCTGCGAGTATGGTGGAAATAATCTTCAGAAGTCAGCTTCAGGGAGACAGCTCAATTTTATTTCAGGGTGACTTGAATATATAGGAAGGGGGCAGCAGCTGGGGCACCATCTAATTGGTGTTTGGAAGCACAGTCCTATCAAATAGATGGAACAAGGCACATAATTATCATGTGGGCGGTGGGGTGGAGGGGAACATTTGCAGAGAACTGCGTCAAAAGTCACACAACTTCCAAATAAGTTCAGGCAGAGGGGTCTAGGAATACTATTGACAAAGGGCAGAGGGGGAGTCCTGCTGCAAAGGAAGCGCTCTATAATACTCCGAGCCCAAGAGCTATGAAGAAGCTCTTGTCTTCAGTCATTGTACCTTTGAATTGAGCGCATTCAAGCTACATTGTGGTAATTCCAGCTAAGGGACTTCACACAGAGAAAAGTTGCTTTGTCTATAAACTACCAAGATACTGGCGACTGTGTTTCCTACTGCTTTCTTTGCTCAGTATTTCAGTAGGGGGATAGATCTTTTTAAAAAATTAGCTTCATAGTAGATTATCTTTATAAATGATCTTCTTTGTACTCTCAGGGTGTTTACTATTGAAACTATTATACTCAAAATATTGTTATACTTTCGTATTATTATAATTGAGCATTTCAATTGATTTTCATTTTACAAAGAGTTAGTCCTCTGAACATTTTTAGAACTGTCTTAAGTCTTCTTCATCTGAGATAAATGTGTTAAATTTTATTTCTAAAAGAAAGTTTTTGCATTATTTAAAGATAAAAATAAAAATTTCTCAAAATTATGAAGACTGTGTTTATCTATTTTAGCTTATTTCTTCGAGACAGGGTCTCACTATGCTTGGAGCTCATAACCTACTGCAATTACAGAAGGCTATAATCCGTGGGAGTGTCGGGAACCAAACCATGATCCTCCATATAAGTAGAAAATGCTTTTAAGCACTAAGCCTTCTCTCCAGCCCCTCTCTTTTGCTTTCTTCCTCTTCTTAATTATATATAAGTCCTCACTTACTAGTAAACATAAATGATTCAGTAACCATCCCTATATAATATGCAAAATTTATTCATATCTCTTATATGGAGCAAAATTAATTTCAACACACAAATATACATGTACACACATATACACATACATACATGAATACATAAACATACGTGTATACATATACATGTACACATAAAAATATATCCACATACACATATACAAACACACCCAAATGCACATACATGCACAAAATGAACATACATAACGCATTCATACATACACAAACAGTATTTTTAGTGCTGGTACTACACTTCCTTGACTTTGTATTAACCTAACTTCATTCATATTGGAGTTAGGTCAATCCCTGTATTTAAGTTCAATTGACTGAAGCCTTGTGTGGAAAGTAGTAACTCAGTATGTTTTTGAAATCGTCTTCCCTTGAAGCTTTTGACTTTGTGAATGTGGAATCCAGGCTGACGTTGACTTTTGAGACCTCATTATTTCTTAACAATTGGCCCCTACTGCTTTATTTATTCAAAAGATAACCAAACTATCTTGTTTAAAATTCTTGACACATGGAACCATTTGTTGGGCTCAGTCTTTATTCCTTGAGTCACTACACCCTTTAAGTACTTTGTGATCTTTCTTTGTCTGCTTCTACTGGCATTCTCAAGAGTTAGCGCAGGCACAATTCAGACTGCTGAGTTGTCTAGTCACAGAGACCAGAAAAATGAGAACATCATTGCAGCGAAATGAGCAGTCGCTGAGACGGCACGCTGAGGATCTTTTCTTTCAGCAAGGAAAAGCTAATTTCCCATTTTCAAATGGCAGCGCCAGAGCCACACTCAACACTTTCGGTGATCTTTAAACACTCAGCTCTGTGTAAGGCAAAGAAACACTCTCCGCTTTGGGTACACTGGACATCAGGGCTGCTTTAGACCATTGTGAACACATTCTACAGTTACCCTTGAGAAGCATAAGATAAGTTGGGAATGGGGAGCTGAGTCGGTCTGAGGTCACACACAGGGTCCTGTATCAGTCTCCCTTTCCTTCTGTCAGGACATTGATTTACTATGAAACTGAATCATGTAGAAATTTACATAGTCTACATTTGGACAATGAGTAAACTCAGTGCCAAAGCTGCTGTGTCCTTACTGTCCCTATAACCCTGTGATTAGACACAATTAGACTCAGCATTAACATTAGACAACACACTCCAGAAGTGATGCAACCTGTTTCTAACGACATATTACTATGAATCACATCATGTGTTTCTCCTATTGTCGGTGATTCTGGCATCATCAGCAAGTCATTGGCCTTAGATACCAGTGCACTGGTATACGGTTCCTTGTTCTTGTAGGGGTATAGAAATAGATGCTATGAATATTTAAAAATTTCATTACCTATTATATGCATATTTATTTTCCTGCACACTCGGAGTTGCTGTTAGTAATCCAGACTATTTCTCTTGTTCGATATACTTACATAGCAGGCATATTAGCACAAGGTTAGAATTACTGGGTCATGATAGTACTGGCAAATAATATTCTGAAGTGGTTATGCTAATTCAGGTGCAAGTGACAAAGTATGAAGATTCAGTAAATTTATCGATGTTCAAGTTTGCTATTTCCTCTTTTCTAATACAACACTTTAAATGGGAAGTGTATAGTGACATTGAATTATGCTTCCAGTTTTTATTTTCCTAATTTTCAGTTTTTGTAGAAATACACATAAACTTCACATTAATGCAATAGGTGAATATACTCAATGGATCCATTTGAAAACTGTCCTAGGGGAATGCAGGCATGTGTGTGTGTGTGTATGTGTGTGTGTATGCATGTGTGCACTCGTGTGTGTATGTGTGTGTACATGTGTCTGTGTGTGTGTAGAAAAAGTAATTACAACATTTATCAAAACTGGTAAGATAGTATTCTCTTAAAAGATTTCGACATTATATAACATCTCTGAAAACTTGAAAATACATTTTCCTTTTTAACCATGAACTGAATCAAAATTGAAGGGGTCAATAAAGTCATCTATCACAATTGCTGGGAGACTTTCTCAGAATACTCAGAATTGGTTGGTATCAAGTGATCTTGGGAAATTTTATCTAAAGTAACCACTCTCTACTGTTTTCATTGTGTGTTTCATAGCAATTGACTAAATACAAAGGATAAAACTCTTGGTATTTATAGCTATCAAAGGATGACTTATTTTTGAATTCACATTTTATCTGGGGTAGCAATCTGATATTGAAGGACCCATCAAACTTTTAAAACACAGGTGTTAAGCCTGTTTGGATTTGCATTTTGTGATCTCTTGCAAAATTGGCATTTTGCAAAGTATTAATTTTTAAAAAGTTCCTCAAAAAATGTGAAGTCCTCTAAATTATGCCTTCCATGACATATGTCATCCTGCGTAATTTTTTTCTCTATGCCAAGAGCTTAAAAACAGTCACACAGTGATAACTTATTTTGAACGAGCCATACTAAAAAAGCCGTGGGTTAATATTCATGATCTGAAGTTTGACTACAGCCCTAGTCTGCCTTGTGTTGCAACAGGAAATGCCATAGGCAGGGTGGTTTATGATAATCAAAATAGAAACAAGAAAGAAACAAGCAAAAACAGCATAGCTTAGTCCAGAAGCTAGGCAGAGCATGGTCAAGTTCTATTCTCGTAAAACCTTCTTGAAATATTATCTGTCTGTCCATGAAGCGGTAGGAGGGGCTGAGATAGAATGAATAGCAGCTGAACTTGTCTTCATAATCAATCAGCCCAGGTTCTAAGGGAATTAAGCCATTAGCTCTGACCTTAAGACCCCACCTCCTCAGTGGGTTCATCTTCTCTTACTGGTACCCTGGGGATTAGGTTTCTAAGGAACACTTTTCTGGGGATGGAGACATGTTAACTGTGGTAACTATCACATTCTAATTTCATCAAGATTAACAAACCATCTTATCAGAATATTCTGGAATTAAAAATTCACTGGCCAGCTGTTTCTCTCACTGAGTTATCTACTTCTTAATCCCCGGAGAAAACAGGCTCTCTCATTTTAAATAATATGGATTAGTGTTCAGAAGCCACGGGTCAAGTGGAATAAATGACTCCCCCCACACAGTGTCCCATTCTCCATCCTGAACTGGTGACTTCAAACCACTGACACTGACTTTGAGAAGACAAAGATATGTCTAAATCAGATATTGACCAAGTCTTGTCCCTTACCCAATGGAATTATTTGAATTAGGCTCAGAAGGAAAGAATATATTTCAACACAGAAGAAATGAAGCTGTGTTCCTATAATACAAAAGTCATTGCCTACAGAGCATGCCTTAGACAGAGGCCGAGAAAGAGAAGCCAATAGCACCCAGACTCATTCTCACCTCACAACACAGAGGGGCTGATCTTGCTTTGGATGTTACTTTTTCTGAGCTGCACCTTCTCCATAGAAGGAAAACTGATAGCAAACTAAAAATAACTATTTGCTTGAATTCTTGTGGAAGATCTGTAAAATACAGCAAAGAATTTGGAGGTAATTTTTCAAAGGATCTAAGGCAAAACACTGTGCTAATTTGGGTGTTTTTTTAAAAAAATAAGTACCAACTCCTGTGCTCAAGAATGAACATTCTCTCGGGGGTTCTTAAACCTTAATATATCTGTCTTGCTGATAGAAAAATTAAATCCACATTGAAACAAAATTCAATATCTGTGAAAGACTTCCACATGGAATAATAAAAATCTCAAAAAATTTCAAAAGAGGTGAATAATGAATATGTATAATATTAATTCCATACTATGTGTCTGAGCTATAATAAAATAATTATGAGAAAACTTAAGAATGAAAACTATGTTATTTAGAAATTCTTTGAGTATTTGAATAATTGCAAAATTGTTCTGATTATCTCTACTTTACTTATTAAAAGAATAAAAATATTTTGGTATAGGAAACCTTCGACCAGAAGTCCTTAGCCTACGGGACTTTCCAAACTCAAGAATATACACAAGAATAATCTCCCATGAAACAGAGAGAAGCAGGGAGTCCACACAGAGTCACAAGACAGGAGGAGCCACCTTATAGGGTTTTCACAACAATGAAGGCTGCACAACATTGCTAAAAGTCCATTGGCCAGGAATAGCATGTGCATTCAACAACGGGATCAAAGACGCACTGTCTGTATCTGGAGAGATGGCTCAGTGGTGATGAATGAGAACTGTTCTTGCAGAAGCTTACGTTTGGTTCCAAGAATCCATGTTGTGGTCTTCACTCACAACTAGGATCATCCAACACCCTTTCCTGGTCTTCGTAGGCTACTGAACTTACATGCACATACCCTCACCCACTTACCCATAATGATTTAAGAGACACATTAGTTTTGAAAACTTTGCTGTGAGTTTTTACTACAATTTCTGATAAGGTAACAATCTATTACTCCTGTATAACAAACACCCTGTAAATTATTGCTAATATAACACATATTATAAAGACCATTTTACCTGCATGGTGAAGAGGTTGACTATTTTTACTCTTGTGCACAGGGGTACTTGGGATAATGTTCCAGCATCTTTTCCTGTCCCTGCAGTTACAAAGTCAAAACCTTTCTCTTAATGACTTTTGTCCACATTACAGTCCTCCAGGACTTAACACATCCTGGAGCTTGTTGATTTGTTGTTGATTAATGTGTACGAAATAATGTTTTCATACCACCATCACGTTAAAATAAAACTAACACTGAATACATTTCCATATTAACAATACCTGTGTTTTCTTCAAGTTGCTATGATGATTTCTGGCTCTGTTCAGTGTATTCATCTTCTACGAATAAGAGGCTAATGTGCAAATCTAAAACTAGATTGATCAATTTTTGTCATGGTTCATCCAAAATCCACAAGTGAACGCATTTGAAATAGTCTTTTCCTTGGAATTAAGCAACTGTGGTATAACTATTTCTTAATGAAAGGGCTCCAACCCTTTGTTCTTTGCCTCTGTTATATTAATCATCTGCCATAATTTCCTTTGACTTGTTATTTTTCCTTTCAGAGATATCTTTGCTTTGAAATAATATGTTTGCTTTTCTCACAAATTACACTTAGATTTCGAGGACTTCTCTGGTTTGATAGGCCACTATGTCTGCAAAATCTGCCTCTTGTGGGGTTTTATAGTTCATTATCAATTATGATTGCAAAGTTCAACTTAATGAGCGAGGATTCCCATGCCCCTGACAGCAGGAGAAATCTGCTGTCTTTTTCCTATGAGTCCTTCTAATTGTCAGCATTTGGGTTATTCATACTACCCCCTTCAACATGAGGGTCTCCATTCATGCTGCTGCTGAAGCAAGCTTGCTTCCAATCTCAGTAAACCAGGTTTAAAAAATATACATGTTTACATCTTGGATATGCTTCCATGAATCAACAAAAAGATCAGAAACTCTGTAAAGAATGGTTTTCTCTGGGGCTGGGTGGGAAATGCATGCTAGAGCGTTGTTATTGGGCAACAGGGGCTGGAAAGGAGTTGGGTGCCTTAGGGAGATAGTGTAAAATGACTGAGTGGGGTACTCCTAATGGGCGAAGTTAGGCCAAATTTAGCAACAGTGCCAAGTGATGGATTATAAACAAAAGAGAAACAAAAATAGAGTGCCATGGCTCACAGAAAAGTATCTCGGAACAAGGGCTGATAAAAGTATGTTTGATGGATAGACAATTCTGTGCAGAGAAGCTGGAAAAATTTATGTAGATAATCATCACCTTAAAAAAAAGATGCTTTACCTCTTAAATGTAAACTGTGCACAATGACTTTTCCTAAAGTAGTTGAGCATGAAAATAGCGTGTCAGTGTTTTGTCTTTATTTATTGACTCAAAAATAGTATTCTCTATGTATTTTTGAGAATTTCTCATTCATGTATACAAAATTATGTTATCTTATTCACTTCATTTCCTGCATGATCCACCAACCACCTCCTTCCCGACTTGATATCTTTTTTTTAAAAAAAAATACTGTTATTGATGGTCGCCTGAATTTAATTCGTAGTGACAGTGTGCACATGGATGTGAGGTCCTCTAGTAGAACCTGAGAAGCCTATCAGTGGTCACATCCCACAGAAAACTGCCTTTCTCTCCTCTAGTAGTTATCAACTGCTATAAATTCCTCAGCTAGAGGGAGGCCTCTGGAGCCCCTGCACACTTCATGTTGAAATATTGATCGGCTTGATCTTGTGCAAGCAAACGCAGCTTCTGTGTGTGTAAAAGGTTTATATCTCTTAGTCCCTTATTTTTCCTCTTGCTCTTTCATTCCATGTCTTCAGGAGTCCTAAGTAAGCCTGGTACATCCTCTTCTGGGGCAGACAGTATCAAAGGCAGGCTAGTTCCTCCGTGTGTGTGAACCGCTCATCTTGTTCCAATTACAGACAGCAATACCACAGCTAGCAAGTCTCCTTTATCATTTTTTTTCCTCAAGACATTCCGATCCTGGTGATTGAATTTCTTTGTTCTCTTCAGAAATCTCAATTATCTGATAAAAACTGTCATATACTTTGGTCCTAATCTCTTGTATTATCTATGAGTCTGGATATCAAATACCGATTGTGGTGGGGTGCCTCTTGTACTTTTAAGGACAGAGGACATAAAGGAAAATGGTACAGTAGAAAAACGTGATAGATAGCAAGAGTTGAGTAATTAAGGCTAAAATCCATTGATGCAGGTCCTAAGGGTGACATGTAGCCCTTTGTGTAATGTAATAAGAATGATTCTTTGGGGCCCCTTCGAGCTGCTACAGAGAGCTGAAAACAATACATAATAGGCTATTTCATTCAATAGTGACAGAGCCATTTTCAATCTACTTCTGGATCTGAAGTTGCATTGCCCTGTTGCTCACTGTCAGCATGAAAGAAGTTTTAAAAGCTTCGGGAAACTGCTCGCTATGACACAATACTGGAAGAGACAGTACTTATGTGCCCCAGTGGACACCCAGTTGTACAAACCATTTGGAAAAAAAAATGGTTCTATTCTCTGAGCAGAGTCTGCACTTAGAGTTACGGTGACCTGTTTCCAGCAGAAGTGCATGTGAGTGTTAAATACAAGAGTGTTACCTTGGTCTGAAAGTATCTTAAGATATATATAAAAATGATTTGGTAGAAGTGATTCCTTTGATCTAAAAAGCATCTCAGTGAACTGGCACTACATTTTCATTCTGCTTATTATTATTGTCTTGTCAATGGGTCAGACTGTAGCTCTTGAACTCTGTTTCTTATGATAGCGTGAGAGCATCATTTTCTCAGTTTCCCTCTTAGGTAGTTATGGACACAGCTGGTTCCTGTCTAGGACATTGCACGGAAGACCTAAAATGCTGAACCACGGAGCAACATTTCACCATCACTGGATCAGCATTCTCAAATTTCCTTTGATGGTTCTTCAAAGACAGGCTGTTCTCACCAGATAGAACTCCCTGAGAATGGAGTACTCAGAACTTGGCTAATTTGTCAAAAATAACACAAAGCTAGTTTGATTTTTCGAGTTTCAGTATTTTCCAAAAAACGAGAAAACCCAAGGTAGAGATGACTGGTCAATATTCTGGGAGGGATGACTTAAGGATGCTCATACAATGGGCTGTTGAGATAGCTCCGAATTAAGAGCACTGGTCACTCTTCTAGACATCTTGAGTTCAATTCCCAGCAACCACATAGTGGCTCACAACCATCTATAGTGAGATCTGATACCCTTTTTTGGCATAAAGAATGCTCATAAAATCTTAGTCAGAATAAAGGCTCAGATTTTGGACCTTCTATGAAAACCTTTGGGAAAAAGGCACTCTTTCATCTATACTTTCTAAACTACTAATATGAGGATCTGAGCCTCCCTCAGAAGGAACAATAGAACATAGCGGATCTGATTTTAATCACAGGAAGAGGGTGCAGTGAGCCAAAGAAGCACAGAGAGATAAAAGCAGATGACTGCATCACTGACGTTTCTGAATCCAGACAGAGCTGAGGCTAAATACTGCTGGACTTCTATCCCTTTGTTCCTGCATTTGCAGAGTGAAGTGCTTAACCGCAGCCCCACACCACATGACTTGCTTCCCAGGGGATGGCCTACTGCCTGGCTTCCTAACCATCAGGCAACACAAGTGTTCAGTTCATAAGAAATCATCCTGTGGCGAGGGAGATGGGGTGGGCAGTGTCCAGACTCCACGCATTGGCATCTATCGCTTATAGTCTCCACAGCATCATCATGGGGCGGGGGGCGTTAGTGACTTAAAGACTTCTCTGTTGCTCAGCTGCATTCTGCAGGATGATGTTAGGGCTATTGAGTGAATACATAGATTCTGAAAGTGAATGCTTTGTTTGGATGAATGGTTTGGTTCTTGCATGCTCTTTTGTGTGCCACAGTCTTGCTTCTCCTGGGATTATGCCACTAGTAATAGAACATCCTTAGGTGTGCTTCCGAGTGGAAACTCATTCAGCCTTCATTCGAAAGTGTCTTTCTTGAGAGTGCCTTGGGATTTTACTATCTGGGATTCTCAGTTTTCTGCCTAGTCTAAAGAAAATCTCCTCTGAGTTTTACAGAGAAAACAAGCAAGCAGCTCACCCTTATCTTGCACATCGGTGGCGATAATTACCCACCAGAACATCACAGGCTAAGACGAGAGGCTGGGCTCTCTGATAGCATCATATTTCCTCTATTTGCTTCTGGGAAACTAATCCAGATTCTTCGATAGAGGCAATGATTCTCAAGGCGTGATGGATGCGCCTGCTGCTGTCTGCAAATTGGGGCTGATGTTGTTGTTTCGCAGGGAGTCCAGCACTTCCGGCAGGAGCTTTTTATTTTCCCACTCCTTCTTCTCACTCAATTTAATTTTCTTCCCAGCCGTGATTGGGTAGAGTAGGGTACACGTCACGTTTCCTGACTCTGTGGGATTGTTGGTTCCGGATGTACCTTGAAATGGTCTCGGACTGCAACGTGGGAAAGACAAGTCTGTGAGGTGCTCTGAGCAGAAGGAAGCATAATAATAATAATAATAATAATAATAATGATAATAATAAAGCAGAATCTGGGATCTGACACTTTGGGAGGAGAAGGAAGCCTGCTGCAATTTCCTTAAAGTCCTTCCTTGGGAAATTCCTTTTCTTCTTACCTCCTTGTTTCAAGGGTAAGCCTGGATCATCATAATAATACCAGGATTGTCAGGCAGACAAAACGATTAAATATAAGTGTCTCTATACACACTCTCCTAGTTAGCAAATAACTAGGTAATGACTTTGATGCTGCTGCTGCTGGCAGTGAGGTTAGGATGGTGAATAAGAAGGAATTGATTTGACTACCCAAATGAGATAATACATTGTTTTCTTAATTTTTCCAAAGACAGTGTTATGCTGTTCTCTTTCTTCCCATAAAATGGTGAAGCAAGCATGTCCTACCCTGAGGGTATACACAATTTTCTTTCTTACGCAGCATATTACTGTGGAGTCAGAATGCTTATCTTGGATGATGGGAGTGCTGTTACTACTTACAAACATCCTGAGACATTCAGAATTAATGATATACTTTCTCATAGTGAATAGCTAGGCTGCGGGCAATTTGGAGAGGCCATGTAGGATGCGACACTGGATTGAGGAGTCATCTGCAGTCTAGAAATAGAAGTTCACACGTATGAGGGCTAAGTCAGTCAGCTAGACTATGCCCGCTCATCCTTTCAGCTTCAGTTGCTGACATTACTTCTGAGAAACCTTGTCAGATCCACAAATCCTTTTCGGCTTTTTTCCCCCTTTGTTTCCCAACAGCTGAGGCTTCTGCTATGTTTTATTGTTGGTCTGTTTACTGACTTCAGGAGTAGAGCTGGCATGGTTGTGCTGTGGGCTGGATACTATCACAGGCTAATACATGACCCATTCATGAAGTTCTGGAATGAGTTAGTAACACTTTCCTTATAAGTAGACTGTGCCAGAACACTGTTTCTGAGGGCTTTTGTGTCCCAAGCTTTAAATATTGGACTAATTTTATAAAAATGGTGTGCCGAGGAGAATTTATCTCCAAATGAGATGCTACTGAATGGGAGGTCATATTGGTGAAAGGATTAGCAATTTTATTACCATGAAAATCAGGTTGGGGTTTTAGTATTTAGGAGACTACAACAATGGGGAACCCAGTTTCAGCCTCAGTTTCTCACAGAAGGAAGTGAAGGAAATGAAAAACACATGAGCCTTCTTTCCAGGCTTTCAGGGATGGAGCTCTCAGGAGGCACTACTTGACAAAGGAGCAGTACTTTGTTTTGGTCCTATCCTGGCCAGTGAGGAAGCAAGCGAGGGTCACAAAGTTTCTCTTCTAGGTCACTGGGAAAGCACACTGTGTCCTTCCCAACGTGCTTCTCAAGGTTCAAATGAAATTTTGGCTTGCATGCTGTTTTTATTTTTAACCCCCGGACACAATCAGATTTGGAAGCTTTTCCAAAATGCTGCGGTCCAGAGCTAACTCAATTCTTCTTTATTAATGTTACCTTCATATTTTTGGAAATGCTGTGTTTTCCTTTATCTGGCATTCCTTTCAGTTGATAGCTCTTGATTTACAATGTGTATGTTTTTTGATCTTTGTGCAATTGAAAAATGAAATAATTTGTTATGACATTTTCTAAAGCATCTTGTTTGATACTTTACTGACCTTCTCAGTTGTCTCATGATCTTCTTGGGTACTATGTCTCTGGAGACCATCTCACTATGTAGGCAGTTTAACCTCTAACTTAGAGTTCTCTACTTTTTTCTCTTAAGTGTTAGGGTTATGAGTAAACATTGGTATTCCCAGGTCTATCTATTTTTGAAGGTGATATGCACTTTTGAGAGTAATTTTGGAGTGTATATTAAATATGGAGTTGAATCCTTTCTATGTAATCTATGTCATTATCTCTCATCTCTCTCACACAAACATTTAAAAATTCATATTGAATTAAATTGATATGGGTTGAATTTAAGAGGATCCATGTACCCAGAGATGCCTGTGTGTGCACTGACTGCCCCTAGCTCTTTGGATGATAAAATTATCAATATTTCAGTGTATCAGTGAGCCATAAAAATCAAGCTTCATGTTTTTATATATTATTGGGTAACTCATTATTTGGAGTGAAAAATAATCACATAGACAGAACTGAACAGAGAAGGAAAAATACTCGAGATTATTGTGGTTAGAAAAAAACATACTGTATTAAAGCAAAAGGTGCGAGGGTTTTACATACTCAGGCTGAGCTCATGGAAAAGTACTGGAAAATGTGTGTTCAGTAGGACGAGGCCATTGTGATTGTTGGTTTTAAGTGTTAGTTCGAAGGAATTTAGGATCAACTTAGAGATATACCTTTCACGCATCTTTAGGCTATTTCAAAAAAGGTTTAATTGAGGAGAGAAGACCCATCCTGAAAGAGCATTGTGCCATCCTATGGGATAGGAATATGGAAAAAAAATCAAAGAGGGCAAAGTTGAAGGGAAATGAGAAGCAGCATTCACCTGACTCTTCCTCCTCCTATAGATACAATGAGATCAGTTGCCTCACAGCCCTTCCACCAGTCCATCCTGCCAGGATGGATCATATCCTCCATATGTGAGCCTTTCTCTGAGCTGTACCTTACTGGGTAATTGGTCACAGAAACAAGGAAATTAACTAACAACATTTGTCAATAATGTATGTAAAAGTTAGGATCCTGGTTCACAAATTGCAAAAGTGGGAATTTCACAAATTTCTAGGTCCTTGGGAAGTACAATTATGGGGTCTTAAAGCTGTTCAAAGGCTTGCAGATATTCATTCACCAAAGGACGAGAGAAAGAGTTAATGATTTTAAGTTTTCTCAAATCATTGTTCAAAAAAACAAAACAAACAAGCAAACAAAAACCAAGGGGTCTGCAGTTACAAAAGAAAAATAACAAAAACAGGTCTGGAATTCAATCAAGCTGAGCAGAACAGAAGTTGGAAACATCCTGCAAGAGATTCTGAGAGATTTCTTTATGGGGCCCTGTGTCCTTGCCATGTTCTTGACCGACTTTGGAATCAGCTCGATACAAAGAACAGTAGAGACTATTTTTTTTCTCATAGGAATGAAAGCTGTTTTTTGTTTTGTTTTGTTTTTGTTTTTGTTCTAAGTGAGGACAATGAACCACATTGAACAAAACAAGAAGATTCTCTTTGTTGTCCTGGATGATTTGTCATTCATTACTTTAATGAATAATCCATTCCACAGGTGTTAGAAGCCATTGGCTAGTTCTAAATACTTGCCACCTGCTGGTGTACAAAGATTTGTTCCTTTTGTTTATTTACCTATAGATACGGTTGTTGAGTTTCTTCTGCTTTTGGTGACAAAGACTCAGCAGGTTTATATACATTTTCTTTTTCACCTTGAATACGGTAAGGATTTGATGATAACCATTATTTTGCCCCATGATAATGAGCTGCTCTAAGAGCTATCATAATTTTGTTGGATGAAGTTTCTAAATATTCTTACTAAATAAGGGATGCTAACCATGTCATCTATCTTCGGTGATCATCATTCTGCATGCTGACCTGGTGAGACTGCAGCCTTCAGTAATTCAGTCAATCGTGAACCCAGGTATGTTCTGAAAGAATTTTGCAATGTGATTAGTAGGTTGACTTTAGACACAGTGGTTTATCTTCGATATTGCAGCTAGTCCTGACTTCATCTATGTCCTTGAAGGCAAAGTTGAGTTTTCCTGGGAGAAGCTCTATGTGTCCATTGCTCCTTGAACTTTTCTCATGAGTTGCATCTTATTCTCAGAGATGGCCTATCTTGTGCCAATTTTCTAGAGCAGCTGTACCAACCACCACACCTTCACTGTCTTAATAAGGCTAAAGCATATATTCTCAGAATTCTACGTTCCAGAAAAATGAAGTGAAGATGTTGGTAGGCCTTATTCTCTCCAAAGGCTCCAAAGAATAACTGCTTCTGGCTAGTTCTGTTGTATAAGCCCAGAAACTTGGCTTGGGGCTGCATAGCTCAAGGCTCTGTCTTCATCTCCCATAACTTACCTTCTTCTTCTCATGCAGCTCTTCCCTCTTTATCTTTTACATGCACACTGGACACTGGCCTTAGTAAAGCTTGTGTACGTTGATCTCGTCTCTAAATATTAAACCGTGTGCATGGGGCCCTTATGAAAATACGACAGTTTCTGGGAGCTAATATTTCCACATATTTTTGGCAGGCATGTTTCAACCTGTAAACTTTCTTAATATGCATAATCCAGATTCTGTTTCTCTTAATAAAGCTTTACTGATTTAATCCCCAACCCTCTAGTACTTATTTCTTCATGAATGGAGAAAGATAATGAGCAGAGAGGCTAACTTCAACATCCATCTTTAATAAATGATAGCACACACACATTTCTCAGGTTTTAAAAAAGTAGTCCATAATACAAAACTGGAAGTCACCAGTGATGGTGAAGATGCAGGATGAATATTCTTTCAATAAGTCAGCCACGTTCTGTCGATACAGACTTGCCAACATTGAAAATCAGTGCAGTTTTGTGAATTTATGGATATCCAGTATCCCCTTTGCTTTGTATATCTTCTACACTGACCCATTCAGAGAGTACCAAAAAAAAAGCTAAATCTACCTGCCACTTCTGTCAAATACTGGCATTCTGTTTAGGGAAAGAAATGTGGCAGATATCAGAACTTACTGAGAAAATACCTTGTATGAACTCCTATCTATGAAAATAAAGGCTTGGACAAATTTCCTTCCTTCCTGATGTGACTGTATGTTCCTTGTGGATTCTAGTTCATTTTTGTTATTTTAAGAAGGTATTGACAAGGAAAACATATTTCCTGCTGTCTCATAAAAGCATCTAGTGATGCATTATCTGTTCTAAAATGGAAAACACTCAAAGGAATCAATATCTGGTGTGAGGAAGTGACAGTTTTGTGACTGGTGAAAGCGTGTGACTCTCAAATGTTTGAAGTTGCAGTAGAACATTGGCCCAAAGGGGCCAAATCAGAGATTCCTGCTCATAAAACGCAGTTGTCACATCCCATCATAAGGCTAAATCGATATCTTTGCAGGTGGTACTGCATATTCTTTTCCAGATAATGTTTTCTTCCTGCTACCCACATCGGAAATACACATTTCCAGAAGCTGATTAAATCATTCATTGTTGAAAAACATCTTGCCATGAAAGCCAACACTTCTAATAGGCAGGATGTGTCATGCCAGGATAAAATTCTATTTGACTATAAGTATCTTGTCTTTTATTTATACATATGGATGTATGTACATATGCAAATGTATATGTCTTTGTAAAAATTATTTTAAAACATATATAGGTATGAAGTGTATACAATCCTTTTTAGTTATAAGAAGTGCAAAACTTCTTACTAGCAATATATCGTATTGTATGCAGTACTTACAGAAAGTTAACAAATTAAACACACTGCGTCATGTGTTACTGATTGACATTAACTGCATCAGAGCACAGAAGAAGAAAATATTGCAAAGGGTATATTTAAGGGAAAATATAGACAAATTACTTCACATGTATACCTTTATTGCCATTTTTTCTTTCTTTAATCGTTTGAACATATGTTCATACATTGAATTTTAGTACTTGTCACCCTCCTCTTCCCCTCTCTCATCCCTCTTCTATGGCTGAAACCCTTCAGCCCCAGCATTATACACTGTTTCATTGTATTTCCTGCCTGTGTACTGGAGTATTGTGAAATATTAGCTTAAAATGCTTTACATTCGTTGATGCTGTGGAATATTTCTTTCTTTTTTTAAATTTTTATTGTTAAAAGAAAAATTTACATTTACTCCCCTTGTTCCCGGCCCTCCCACTCCCCCACTACCCCACTGCCCTCCCCCTGCTTCCTTAAGATGGTGCAGGATACCCTGTCCCATG
>JAQHUG010000050.1:3635677-3651502 GCA_028555095.1 Dicrostonyx torquatus | reverse complement strand
TTCCCATAGGGCAGGGGATCCTGCCCCATCTTAAGGAAGCAGGGGGAGGGTGGTGGGGTAGTGGGGGAGCGGGAGGACCGGGAACAAGGGGAGTAAATGTAAATTTTTCTTTTAACAATAAAAAAAAAGAAAACTAACTCCACTAGAGCAAGAGTACTTGGAACTCCCTCCCAAACCCTGATCAACAACTTGTAGTTGTAAAGAGAAGTGTGGGACTGAAAATGTTTAATATTCATGTATGTGTATACGTGCATGCACACACATACATGGATATGGATACATACACACGTATAGTGCATACGATGTTCTTTAGTGCAAAGAAATGCAAAAATTCTTACTAACAATATATTCCGTTTTATGTCACATTTACAGGTTAGCAAAATTGAACACACTGGGTCACGTGTGTATACGTGTGTCTTTAGCTCGAGCTAGCCTTGATTCTCTATATAGAACAGGTTGACCTCATCCTCTCAGAGAATCACCCGCCTCTGCCTCCTGAGTGCTGGGATTAACAGTGGGCCTCAATATGCCAACTGTGGCCTTGTTATTAATGAGCAGTTTAAATTGAACATTTTACCATATGCACGATAAGTCCCAAGGCAAAGAACGTATATGGCACATTACTCAAGAGTACACTGAGATTTTACAAAGTAAAAGAAGAGAAATCTCAGGCCTCTGGAGGCCGATGTGTCAGTATTCACGAAGCCTAGACCATCTACACTCTGCAGGAAAGCTAATTTCACTCTTTATGTCCAGTATGTACTTACTGAGAGGAGCACTGCCACCTTTGGCTTTGGCTCACCAGGCCCAATAATTTCACAGCATTTTGATACTGAGATCTCTTTCACTTTGGGTTGTGATATGGATTTTAAGATGTATGAAACCCTGACAGCAACATCCAATTAGATCATATCTATAGGCAGGGTTTCAGCACAAGGACCCCTATGTTGTCCCCAGAGTTGCCACTTATTGACCGTGTGATACAGCACCAATTCCCATCTCTATCTTCATTTTCTGTCTCATTTTTTCTCTGTGTAAGTGTGGGCATATATATGTGCAGGTGCAGAGGTGTGTGTATGTACATGTGAGGGCAAGTGCCCATAGGACTTTATCTAGGACGTGAGAATCAATTCTTTTCCCAGAGAAACAAAGTGTATGAAAATTAAGCTTTCTTAAGGGAAGCCTGGCATTGATGAAAATGTTTCTAGACTTGTTTTTATTTGTCATGATTAGTTGTGTATACATGCAATCTCAAGTACCAGCAAATATACACATCTTATTTATGTGCATCCCAATTGCTATTCATTTATTCAGTAGCTATTATCGTGTGTCATCTGCTTCAAGAATATGTCTGTCAAAAATCATTAGTGAAACTTCAAATCAAACTTTTACAATGACCTTCCTTAATTTTAATAGAAAGTAGCTGCCAAGTTAAAGTTGTTACCCTGCTTTATCTTATTTATTTTTTCATTCAAAAACATTTATTAAGTTTTTCCTATGGGTGGCTGAGAGATTGCTCAGTGGTTACTATCCTGGCAGAGGATCAGAGTTCAGCTCCCACTTAGCACCAGCATCAGGCAGCTCACAAACACCTATAATTTCAGTTCCAAGGGATCTGACATCCCCCTTTGGCCTCTTCCAGCACCTGTAGTCATGTCTGTATTAATACATACACAATCAAAAGAAAATAATATCTTTTTTAAAAAAACCTATTCTTTTATTCCTTAAACATACTCAGGGGGTGACAGCTTTTCACCCTGGCCCTTCAGTTGCTCCAAGCAAGACTGAATTGACTTTGACTATGGACAACAAGAGTTTAAAATCCACCGGCTCAGAAAAGCCTCTTCTCTCCCTGCTGATGGGTTGGTGTCGGTTTGATAACAAAAACACGTGTTAAACTTTAGTGAGTTTGGAGGACAGACGCTTTGTTTTCTCTTAAGTAACTACAGGCAGAAAACTGACCTTGTGGTCCCTCCATGGGGACTCAACACTGCCCCTTCACAAGATTCTTTTCACAAGCTTAAGGACTTAATGTCAAGCTTTCCCCAGGGTTGTTGTTATGTCTGTGTTTCAGCTGTAGGGTGGATTCTCCATGGTGTTTCTGCCACACCTTCTTCAGTCGTGAATGCTACAAGAAAAGTGTGCTCCACAATTCAAACTTGAAAGCATTGTTGCTACTGAACCTATACAAGTCTTTAAGAGCTATGATCTATTTTTCTTTGGGGTCTGTGAAGAGACACATTTCATTACCTGGACTAGCCATTATGCAGTTTTACTGGGTTTCCTAAACAAACCAGCTAATTTACTTACTAAAATGCGCCGAACAGCGGTTTAGAATGCACACTACTCATGCATAAAACCCAGGTTAAGTATCAGTACCCATATTGTTTCTTCTGGACTCCACAAGCACATGAACACACACACACACACACACACACACACACATATGCACATTTAAATTTTAAAAAATTAAATATTAAAAGCGTTAAAGCCAATGGCTTATAGCATACTCATAGTATATTACCCTAATCAATTTGGGGGTATTTTCATCACATTAGAACCAATATCCATAGATTCTAGGAATTCTCAGCATATCTCCAGACCCCACTCCCTTTCTCTGCTCCAGAAACTTGGGGTTAATCCTTATATGTGAACGGTTGGTAAATTGAACCACACATTATATGGATTTTTAGAACTGATATCCTTAGCCTGTCCCAGTGCTTTCAAACATTGCAGTAATTATCAAATACACAGATTCTAGTCTCAAAAAGACAAACATAAGAAAGTCAGTCAGCCTCAAGTGAGCTTATCTATGTCACCTCTAAAAACAATCAAGCCAGGGGTCTAGCCTAGATGTCGAGAGAGTCTGAGTCAGAATAGCAGGCATGAACCTTTTACACCCACTGGGCTGCATGGACCTATTCTTGGATGACATTTGCAAGTCTTTTATATTTGTATTTTAAATTTAGCAATCCAGCTGGGTGGTGGTGGCGCACGCCTTTAATCCCAGCACTCGGGAGGCAGAGGCAGGCGGATCTTTGTGAGTTCGAGACCAACATGGTCTACAAGAGCTAGTTCCAGCGCAGGCTCCAAAGCCACAGAGAAACCCTGTCTCGAAAAAACCAAAAAAAAATTTAGCAATCACTAAATTACTATATTACTATAGCATATGTCATATACTATAGGAGGTATTTATTTGTGTGTTCCTGAGAGGACATTGAGCCAGGTTCTTTCTGTGTAATTGAACTTAAACTCATGATCAGAGGTGTCTCAGCTCCTCACTGTTGAAAGTACAGGTGGAAGTGTGAACCGCCATATTGGATGTGCTGTTTGGAAGTAGGTTAACTCTAGTTAATTGATGCCAAGGTTACCAGGCAAGTAAGGTATTGGAGTGATATGGTGCTGATTTCCTGTGTGCAAGTCCCTGGGTTCAGCTGCTCAGCACTGAAAATCAAAGAATCGCCTCACACAGTTACAATGGTAATTTCTTAAGTGCAAAATAAGCAGGCCATTCAGCCTCTTACACAGCCACGCCTTGAGGCTGTGATCTTCCAGCACTGTGTGAGTATGTGCTCCCCAGATCCTCAGTCCTGGTTAGAGGGGCCCAAGAGTCTTCTCCCCACTCAGTAGCTTAAGCCAAAGCCTCAGTGTTAAAGTATGACGGTGACATAAATGGCAATCCATTAATAATGTGACCCTTTCTGACTCTCAATTAATTTCTTATGTTATCAAAAGCCATCAATAAGGTAGGCAAGATGACACACACCTCTAATCTCCACACTTGGGAAGATGAGTGCAGGGGTCCATGAGTTCATCTTGAACCTGTTCTGTGCAGCCAGTTCCAGGCCTGACTGGTAAAGAACTTGCCTAAAATATAGAAGAATGGAAATCAGTAAGTACTAGATTAAAACACCTAGGAGCCTTGGGAAGTTGGTTCCGTGTAAGCTCCTGTGATAAACTGACATGTCTTCTTCAGAATATTGATACTGGATACTAGAAATTTTGTGGAATGTGGGAAGCCTTTAGTTAGAGATTTTTGAGCACTCTGTAAACACACTCTCCTACAATGTCCCAAAGCCCGTGCTTATCATGGACAGAATAAATGAAAGTGTTCGTTTTTCCAGCGACAAGAGTAGAGGCTCAAACCAGGACCAGTCGGGTGTTCCAACTGTGTGTACAGGATTGAGGTTTGGCATGGCTATTGCTGAGCACAGGCTGTTTGTGTCTGGCATGGGGAAAATATGTTAGAAGGTGAAGAATTAGTTTAGCAAGGTTTGTGTGACCCTCGTCTGCTCGATTGTCGTTCTCTTCCCCTCCGGACTGATCTGTTATCTTAGTGTGAGGTGGGTGCAGGTTCAATTACCATTTAATTTAGGAAAATTGTTCACAGCTATTCAATTCAATGCAAAAAAAATCAATTGGATGTGTCATTCAGTGATGGGAAGCATAAAAGCCCTCCAATTATATGTAACTGTAAGCACATAGGCTATCATTTCTCAGCCAGCCAGCCAGTGCTGGTTCCATCCATTGACAAACTTCACAGTTTTCTGTTTTGGGTGGAAACCTTTCCCCTGTGGGTTTTCATACAGCTGCCTGCCTCTGCCTCATCAGTGCATCCTGTCTAGGCTTTCTGCGTGTGTCTCAAGCCAAGCATCCTTTAGTACAGTTCAGGATGGAAGTTCGCAAAACCAACACAATGCTAGTGACAGCTGTCATTTACCTATTTGCCCATTGGGTTAATTTTTAATGAGGGGGGCCATACAAGGAAAAATACATTATCAAAAAACAGCTTTATTTGACTTTTCAATGTTTACTGTGATCTTTATCTAGTCCAAATGAGTGATTTTACTGATCTACAGTAACAATAGTAAGATATGCCACAAGACCTTCTGATGTGGGATTTCCCTCTGTATGCTGTGAATACCATTGGTTAATAAAGAAAGTGTCTTAGCCTGTGGTAGGGCAAAAGAGTAGAGCTAGGCAGAAAAAACTAAACTGAATGCTGGGGAAAAGGAGGCAGAGACAGTGAGAAGCCCTGTAGCCCTGCCAGACTCAGATGCCGGCTGGAACTTGAGCCGGTAAGCCACAGCCTCGTGGTGATACACAGATTGATATAAAGGGGTTTAATTAAGATAAGAGTTCAAGTGAGGGAAAAAAGACTTATTCCATTATTTTCCAAGGGAAGACACAGATTGAAAACAAATTTGCTTTTAATGTAACTGCAATAGCTGGTAATATTTAGAGAGTGACTCTCCTTGTTAAATCATAGCATGAATGAATTCTGGAATTAGTCAGGTTTTGGATCAAAACCACAGAGGGTTGTTACTTATAATTGTATTTACTTTATTAATTGTATTTTGGCATTTGAAAATTGAGAATTTTCTTTTGTCAATATTCTATTACAGATAGTGTCTGTTTGTTTGTGTTGACACTTTCATTATAAACATGTCTTATAAATGTCCATAATAATAGTTTAGAAGCTTTTTGTAGTTTTTGTGGCTTCACTTATTTTTTTTTAAATCATTGGGAAATTACCTCGTTTGTATTAAACAGCTGAATAGAGTGGACTCACAGCTGCCAGACTTGGGGGAGCTCCACATTAGACAGTAACCTTTCCTTCACTCGTTCCCCTGAAATGAGAGTGAGATTTGCTTCCTTTAATTTTCCCACACTGAAAGAAATAAAAACCAAATAAGATGAGGGTTTTTATCTGAAAGTAACAATAATCACAGGATTTATAGCTCCTACGAGCAGATGCAGACGCAAAGGCAGTGTGCCGTGCACAGGGAGGGAACAGGGGAAGCCTGACTGCACCTTCCAGGCAGAACCACCATGACCTGGTCTGTGATGAAAGCTGCAGGACGGCAATTTCAGCTTCCCAAGATTTTTGTAAGTTGTTGCAGAATTTTTCTGAAGCTGACCTCCAAGTCACATCACACAGCAAAGAGAAAATTATTCCATTTCCGGTTTTGAGTTTAATTCTGTTCAATTATGTCTTGCTTTGAAGAACGCTAGTATAAGTGTATATAGATTGAGGATGGGTTGACTTGACTCAGTGGCTTAGATGCATGAGCAGGCAGTAGTGTTGACAGTGATCATCTTCTTTCTGAATCTCAGTTTCCTCTGTGTAAGGCAGAGTTAGCGAAAGGAGCACAGACTCATATTCCTCGTGACCCGTGCTCAGAGACTCTTTGGAACTTGGTTACCACTTAGTCACCTTACAAGGGTTTTCTTCACACTCCTCCTTGCCACCAGACCAACTAGCCAGTGACACTACTGTATTTGTAACAGAATGGGGTAAAGAGTTATCATCAATCATGGTTCCAAGGATTAGTAATATTTATTGCTCATCAGGGACTTCTTCCGTGTTAATTTTTGCGAATCATTTTATTATACTCTCAAATAAGAATGGTGCTCATGTTTTGGGCTCCATCCGAGGAAGAATAACCCATAGCAGGGTTATGGTTAGAGAACACCTGAGTTTGGTTCCCAGCACCTCTACTGCATGGCTTACAAGGGCCGGTAACTCCAGCTCCCGAAGATTCCACACCCCTTCTGACCTCCATAGAGACTAGCACACACATGGCATGCATGCATGCACACACACACACAAATAAAAATATTCTTTAAAGAGCCTGTAGAATGTGTGTGGTGCTTATGTGTAAAAGAGACAGAAAGACAGGGAGATGAGAAAGACACAATGTGCCTAATCCACAAAGTCCTGGTTTGTTGCTCTGCTCCTGGGACAGAACATTGACCAAAGTCAACTTGGGGTGTAAAAGAGTATATTTTATGTTATCAGTTATAGACAATCATTAAAGGAAGCCCAGGTAAGAACTTGAGAGAGGTGCTTGAAGCTGAGGTCATGGAGAAAGGCGGCCTCTTGCTTTTCTCTCAGACTAGTGTTCAGTAACCTTTCTTAAATATCATGTGTTCATCTAGGGATAGCACTGCTCATAGTGAGCTGGGCCTTCTTACATCAATTATGAATCAAGGCTGTGCCTCATGGGCCAGTATGATGGTGACAGTTCCTCAGAAGATATTTTTTCTTACAGATGTGTCTAGGTTTACGTCAAGTTGACAAGGACACATGACTAACTGGCACAAACAAAGATGTCTAAAGCAGTATTTGAGGAAGCATCTGGATAGTATGACTAGCCAAGTACATAAAAAAGTCCTACCCATCAAATTCTAAGGCATGCCATTTTATTATTTCAGTGTTAAATATGAAAATGAAAACTCAGAAACTTTAAGTTACCAGTTCAAAAGTCTGAAAGGAAACTACTGAATCTTTGATTGTAACCTAGATCTGTCTTTTCTTACCACATACATTCTTAATAACTATGCATAATATATCTCTTATGAATTATGCATTTTACACATGATTAATAACCATTTTATAATATATGATTCATAATACAAAATTTTATACTAAATTTTTACAATATGAATCTTCTCACATCGTTTAGTGAGAGAAATCTAAAAAATAAAAGATAAAGAAATAGTAAAATGAGAAAAGCTTGTTTCCGCTCCATTTTCTCTCATGTTCCTAAACTGTGGCATCTGGATGAATAGTTGATTCTCCTCGATAACTGTAGGCTTTGTATACAGTTAAAGGTGCTCTTCTGATACCATTGAACATCCCTGCTGTAGGAATTCCTATAGCCAGTAGTCTTTAAGTTACCCACCTTGGGCGTGGCTTTAATACTATATATGCCCATGTAAAGCAAGGGTCCAGCCTCTCTTTCTGCAGCTGATTTGGTTCCTGTTCTCTGTTCCTGCAGACGACTGTGATCTGTGAGTCTACCCCTAAATAAATAACCCTTTATTATGCTCTGAGCTAGTGTGGGATTTCTCAATTTGAACCTCTACTTCTCTTATATGGCCAGATATTCTGAGAAGATAAGCAGGGTGGGTTAAGTCTTAATCCCGTTCCTTACTTCTGCTCCAGGAACCACCTAGCTCGGTACAGTTCCTGAAGCTAATTCTCCCACAAAGCTCTGCTACAACGTGACGGATACTTAATGTGTAGACCTGTTGCTTTGAACCATGGACATAGCTAATTTATCTGAAGAAGACAAAAATTAAAGCAATGGAGCTAAAACTAAAAGAACACAGAATAAATCGAGGTTTGGATCAGTCTGTGTTAGTTAAACACAGCGTAGGTAGGACCTGTGACCTTGAATTTATTTCGTTTATTTAGCATTAAAATCTTGTCATGATTTTTTGATAAAAATCATAGTCATATACTTGAAAGGAGGCAGTCTCTATGTAACACAACTTTCTTCCTGCAAGTGGTTAAATAGTAAATAAAACACCACTTGTTTGCTTTCCTAAGCCATGAACTCTGTCAATCATTAGACTCTTCCTCCAGGCCTTCCCCAGGGCCCCATCTACCTCTTACAGTGTTTCTTTTGCACAGAGGGGGAAAAAAAAACCTTTCATTTTCTTCTCTGTTCCTCCATCATTTTGAAATTTTATTATAGAATTAGACAATGAAACTTCTAGCTAAATCATTTTATTGTAGAGACGTGCTCTGCATTATAGTTAAAATGATCCAGACTTCACAGCCGTATCTGGGATATGCTCCTCCTGTAGAGCCTTTCTGGACCCTAAATGCTACAGAATAACACAAATATAGTGACCATTTCTTCCAGCAATGGAATTGCTCACACTATTTTACAAAATCATTCCTGTTCCATTTCTCCGGTCTTAGCTCTTGCATTTCCTTACATATTCAGTTGCCGTATACGTGTGTGTGTGTATGTGTGTGTGTGTGTGTGTGTGTGTGTGTGTGTGTGTGTGTTTACGTGTGTGTGCGTGTGTGTGATAATAGAGGAGAAAGTTTATTTTAGATATATCGCCAAAGGAAGAGACATTTGGGAGAGTCCACAGTGAATATGACCCCGAGCCATGGAAGGAGAGCAGGGAGGGGAAGGGAGACCAGAAAGAAGGAAGCCAGGTGTAAGTAGACAAAAGGTCAAGGAACAAGAATGGTTAGGTTATATAGGGAAGGGGAGCAGGCAGAAGGGCAGTCCAATCCCTGGACTGGAGAAGTTTAGGGTAGGGGACTGAGTATGCCAGCTAGAAGGGCTCTATAATAGGTAGGGACTGAGGGATGTTTGGAGAACCTGGTGGCCAGCATCTGCTTTGGTATGTTAAGTAGGCATCTTAGCCATTCGTCCCAGAACTTGAAATCTCACATTTGAACCCTTTTGCTGATAATAAATAAATGATATGGGGTAACACAACCTCTATGGCTACATCCATGGAGACATCCCTGTTGTTGAGAGGCAAGAGAGAAAAGCAGGAATGCTGGTCAGCTTTGGGGGAGAGCAGGCTGTTTCACTCACTGTGCAGGTTTTAAGGGACCTTCTGGGTCTAGGGAAGGGCAGTCAGCTTTGGAGCAGTTTATCAGGCTGGACCACCTGAGGCTAGGCACTTTGAAGCTGTCTGGGATATAGATTTTGAAGGAATACCTGGAATGGGAAAGTTGCTGGTGCCATCTGCAGTTGATGTGAAATTTGATACAACAGATAGACTAGGGAGAGAAGGTAAAGTTAAGGACTTTAGGGGTAACTTTTCTTCAGTGTGTACATTTGAAACTTCCCAGGCCCATGGTCTTGGAAGTCGGCGGATGGGGGTTCCCAAGATCAAGACAGTCTCCTTGTTCTTCTAAAGGGGGGGGGGGCTACACTCTACTACGTTGAGTTTTAAAATGGGAGAAGGGCTCCTAAGGAATCAAATCTGAGATTTGGTTTCCCCCCAACACCTCCAAGTCATTCTAGAAAATATGAAAATTAGAGACTCCATCTCTCTTCTTTCGGGAATTTTTTTTTCTTTTTTGTAAAGAACTGTCTCTGGGCTGCATTTTCCTGTAGGGCTCTCAGATGCATTGAAGTGTTTCTCTATTCCGTAAGACAGCTGGTGTTGTGCAGGCGACAGAGGAAGACCAAAGACAATCTAAATACCTCCACAGGGTAAGATAGCTGTTGATCTTAGCACTACCTATCTAGAACCTTCCCTCGTTTCACAAGAGCACTCAGCAGTCGTACACACTGTCATGAAACAGTTTCTTTCCCAAGCTCTGAGAATCTCTCCTTCTATTTTATAATATACTCTCTCTAAATTTAGCTAATTCATGCCATGATAATATTGCATTAGTCATAGAGAAGGATTAATGTTTTGAACGCAAATTGCAAAGAATTAAGGTCACATGTTCTACTTTCAAATTTTGGTATTGGTAGGTGTGGTTATGATTTTATTGATGAACATTGTTTGGCTGGAATCTCCAGCTCACCCCACCCATCTCTCTCTAAACCCTGCCCCCTAAAAAAAAAACCGGCAAAATTCAGGCTCCTCCTCTGAAGTGCAAGCCTGCATCTCCTCAAAGCCAGCTGTGTGGTTCTTCCTGCTCCCTTCCCCCACCTCACTTCTAGGGGCTGGACATCCACCTGAGAGTGCTTGGCCCAGTAAGCCTGGTCTTTTTCATTCTGCTTGACCTGGCTCACTGGGTCGACAGAGAAACCTACTATTGGGGTACAAAAACCTATCAAACACCAATTTGGATCTTTCAGGACAATTAGTGAGTGTCCCATTTCTCCTAAGCTGTCCGATCATGGCATAGACATTGGTTCCCACCCATTCCTCTGGATATTGTACTCTTAGGGCAGTTTCGGTGCGTGGAGACACCCACCAGTCTTAAGACGTCCTCAATGACTCTAATGCTCATTCATTTTCTTTTACTATGTTTTTTCATGAGCATTGCTCTGAAGGACGCTGCCCTCCACAGCCTTCACAATCATTCCTATTTCCCCCCAAATCTCTTGACTATATACTTAGCATCTGGTTTTTTTTTTACCAGCCCAAAGAAACATACTAACTCTCTGAATTTATTCAAGTTCAGTACCTACCATTTCTCAACACAAAAGTGAGTTGGTTGTAACACACCTGGCTTTCAAAAAGTGTTGAGCGTGAAAGAAATAGTTAATGTACAAATAAGTAGAGCGAAATAGAGGCAATTTATCCCTCTAGATGATAGTGTCAGCATTTTCCCCTTCTCCACGTCTCTTCTTCTCTGCCTCAAATTTCTCTTCCTTTTTACTCTTTCTTTCCCTCTCTTCCATTGATTCTGCTCACCATTGTGTTTTTCTTTTTCTGTGAAGCAATGAGACAATCTAGATGTGTGTTTTGTGGGGGGACCAGCCATGATAAGCTAAGTAAGGACAGGTCACCCAAAGGAAGTTCTTACTTCCAACCATTATCACCTGGGATTCTGGCCATCAATAAATTTGAATGGAGGCCAGAGTCTCAGTAGTTAATCCTTGTGGCAGGAGGAACCACAAGCTGAGATAACCTGACCTCCATTCAAGAACAGACCATTTAAAGGAAATGCCTGGCATTCCAAGCCCTGTAAATAGGAACACCTGCCAGCACACATTCACCAGGACACACTAGACAAATGTCAGCCAATCAGGGGTCTTAAAACTTCAGAAACCTCTCACCCCCACCTTTATTACTATAAAACCCTATTCTAAATGAGCTCGGGACTCTCCAGTTATTCCAATCAATACATTGAACATGCAGAGAGACCGAGTTTGCAAATTTGATTAATATTAAGGCTCTTTGCTTTTACATATGGGACTTGGTTTCCTTGTTGGCTTTTGCGGGGACTTCACAGATTTGGGCATAACATTTTACTGGCTTCCTTTCCTGCATGTCTCCTGCCAAGTACCAGTCATTGAGATGAGATGAGACGAGAAGCAGAGACAACAATAATGCTTGGACCATCACAAAGAGAAGAACGAAGGTAAAAGGAACACATAAAAATGTATTACAGGGTAAATCCAAAGACAAAACTGCAAGTGAGAGAAGAAAAGGAGATAAAAGCTTCATTCAGAAACAAAATTGCCATGTGTGCTGATCAGGTTTCCATTTTCCTTGAAGGGAATTTATGATGGTTGCTTCTAAATAATTCCTCAAATTCCAAGTAAGCAATTAGGAACCTTAGGTGGTACACTTTTTTCCTTTCTATCACTACAGCTGTTATTACTTAATATGGGTATGTTACCTAGTATAACGATTAAGAAGTTCAGATGACTACCCACTGCATCAAGATGACCCTTTACTGGGTCATCCTGGATAATAGAAAGGTGTTCTGAAAGGTGAATCTAATATGTCCAAAATAAATGGGTGACAGCTAACCTAGCAAGATAAAAGTCAATGACCTCCAAGTGTATCTTTGTTTAGGAATTCTTCAGACTCAATCTGAGGAAAGTACCGGGGATGTGTTTTGAGAAATAATTTTTTTTTTAAAAAATGAAGTCTCTGCTATATTGCTGACACTGTGTTGTATTTTTCTACATAGATGTGGCTGTAAATCACACCAAGTAGATGTTTATCCTACCTTCCCCCAGGGTTGCTGAAGGAGGTCTGAGTCCTGTATTCAGGATCCTGGGACTTTATATTTTAGAGCAAGAATTTACTGCCCTCGGTTAAGTCATCCCAGAAGGCATAGGCGGAGACTTACCCTGTGATTAAAGGCCTAAGACATCATAAATTCAAAAAAAAAAAAACATTGAAGCATCAATACAGACTAGCAAGCTCTAAACTCCATGGGAGCATATTGAGTCAGGATTTCAAGCTTCAAAGACAATATTTATGGATCAAGGCAGGCAACCGGTAGAATCTAAAGTTTCCTCAGATAAAAGTCAGCAAGTACAGTACAGGACAGGGGACAGGGATGTGACTCCAAGTTCCTCTTCACTGACTCCGTGGACCACAGGAGAGTATTTGAGTAACCTTTCTTGTAGTGACCAAACACCTGGCAAGAAACAGCTTAATGGAGGAGGATTTGGGTTGACTCACAGACTGTGAGAACACTAGGCTCCTCATGAATGGCCATGGCATTAAATGTTGCTTTGTGGAGGTCACAGCATGAAGGGACTGCTTTTGTTATTTTATCTTCAGGGATTTAGAAGCAGAAATGACTCAGGCAATAAGCAACCAGTGCCAAACTATAGCCTCCAAGACCTGCACCCCACTGACAGTTCCTCCAGCAAGACATCACCTTCTAGATGTCCTATGGTCTCCTATGCCACACACTGGAGTCTGTGGGAGAGACACAACACATTGAAGCCCTAACAGTGTGTTAGGGCACTATTTTCAGAGTCAAGTTTTTTTACACAGCAAGTTTCAATTATGCATGTGTTTATTTTCTACTTATCTGTATTATATCCCGAAGTTTTTTTACTCTAGCCATCGCTGGAAGTTTCTATAATATCCTAAGGGTTGATATACCTCTCACTTGTTTTTTCCCCTTCCTTTTTCATATCTGTTATCAAAAATAAAAATGTAGGTGTGTTGGCTTTGAATTTATGCAAGTGTAACCAACTACACATTAAAAAAGGGCATCAGACATCTCTGCTATGATTTTTCTTGCTTTTTGTTGGTAAGTGTTGTTCTTTTTAATTAATAGTTGCGGTCCCCAGCAGCGGGACCCAAAGTCGAGACCACATGGTCAGGTCTCCAATGGCGGCTGGTCCCCAGCTTACACTGGCGGCCATGGTGGCAAATGGCGGCAGGTGGTGGCGGTGGCAGGCAGCATGAGACCAGACAGATAGTTAAAGTTATAAGAATTTATTAAGGTGGATTATGGAGTGGAAGAAACAGAAGGGGGGAGAGAGGGAGGGAAAGAAGGGAAAGAAGGAAAGGGGGGAGGAAAGCCTGCCTGCCTCTCCCGAGAGTGGTGGGTGACAGAATGGATCCGCAAACTACAGGCGTGGCTTGCCCTTAAAGCGACAGAATCCATTACAGTAACTACTTTCCATATAATTTAACTCTCAAGCAATCACTGGATGAGACATCATTTTCAGCTCCTACTATTTATGTTTCTGTCTTCCAAGTTACCCCTCCCATTATGGAATAAGAATTTCATGGAAGTGGAGGCATCTTTGCTGTCTTTGTTTTTGTCTCCCCAGTACCTAGTATGTCAAGTGCCCATGTTTTGTGAGCAGATGAAATTAGGATGCGATCTCTGGAACTGTTTCTCGGGTTCTTCATATAAATTGAGGAGCTGGGTGCTGACTAACTCAGTCAGCCACTCACTGCAGCACCTTTGTGCTTTGCCCGTAGAAAGCTGTTGTTCTAGATTCTGGGAAAGCGTAGTGTCTTATTTTAACTCTGTGTCTTATTTTAGACATTTCCTCTTGTTGAACTCGGGTTTCTTGTGGTCTTTCCGTGTTTAGTTCGTGCAGGTGTCTTATAGTTCGTTGTTAGTCAGGAGCACCATCTTAAACATCCTTGTTTAAGCCAACATAAACAAGCCTTTGGATAACGGATGGACCTCTGATTGGCATGGGTGTTGACAGTCACATACCGTCAGCATAATTTCATAGACTCCCCTGGGGCTGACTCTCTGATGCTGCCTTCAGATTGGGTGAGAGGGAAAACAGGGAGACATCATCTGGCCCTTTATCCCACCTCCCAAACAGGCTCTAATCCCATTTTAATGGAGACTAGGCACTGAAGCATTTAATAGCCTGCCTATCACTAGAGGAGACTGGTATTTCTAATGCAGGCTGGTTGCATAGGCCTAATCCAAATCTCTGTGGAATTTTCCAGTGAGTACCTGGGATCTCTGCTGTTCCAGTTCTTTGCTTCCTTAAATAACTGCTTAGGATTTTTGCTGTTGATGATGCATTTTTTTTTACTTTTTTATTGAAAAAGAATTTTCATACACTATATTCTGATTACAATATCTCTTCCCCAGCTTCTCCAGATGCTCCCCACCTCCCTACCTACCCAGCTCCATACTCTTTTTTTCAAACACACACACACACACACACACACACACACACATACACACACACACTAAAGGGAAAAAAACCCTACAAAAATAAAAACTAGAAATCACAATATATAAACAAAAAACCAATATGATAAAAAATTTCCCAGGCACTGCAATATGAGACAAGAACTCCACAAAAATACCACTGAGTTCATTTTGTTTTGGCCAGCTACCTCTGGGCATGGGCCTACTTAGAGTGTGGTTAATTTACTTAATGAGACCCCATCCAAGCAAACCAATTTTTCCTTTGTCAGTGGCTGCCAATTTCAGATAGCATCCGTGTCCCTTCCCCTTCTCAGTGCTGTGATCTGTTTGGCTTGAACACATAGAGGCTTTGTGCACGCTGCCACAGTATCTATTAGTTCATACGTTCATAGGTCTTGTGTGTCTATGTGGCATTGTGTTTTTGGTGTTTTACATTCTCACTGACTCTTACAATGTTTCCATCACCTCTTCCACACAGCTCTCTGATCTCTGAGAGCAAGTATTTAACTGAGACATGCCATTTAAAATGTAGTGCTCCCAAGTGTCTTACTCTTTGCATACTGTTCAGCTGTGGGTCTCTGTGTTAGTTCCTATCTACTACGAGAAGAAACTTCTCTGATGATGACTGAGTGAGACACTAATCTATGGGTACAGCAGAATGTCCTCAGTAGTCATTCTATTGCTATGTTCCTTTAACAGAACAATAGTATTTCATTTTCCCCTAGGTCCATGTCCTATCTAGTCTCAGGTTCTTAGATACCTAGCAGGGTCAGGCAAGGGTTCCATCTTATGGAACAGGCTTTAAATTCTGTTAGAGATCTGTTGATTATTGCTATAGAAATTTGTATTGGTATGGATCTTGCTTTTTGGATACAAATTAAAGGTCAATTTTGTTATATGTATAATGTGGGATTTCCCTCTGTATGCTGTAATTACCATTAATGAATAAAGAAACTGCTGTGGATCTAATAGCAGGGCAGAACTTAGGTAGG
>JAQHUG010000050.1:3599743-3626035 GCA_028555095.1 Dicrostonyx torquatus | reverse complement strand
AACTCACAGAGATCCACCTGCCTCTGCCTCCCAAGTGCTGGGATTAAAGGCGTGCGCCACCATCGCCTGGCTCTGGTTCTTACCTTTGACACATCAAAATCAGGAAGGCAGCCAGATGGCTGATCTCGCTTCCACAGCTGCACCCAGAGCAGTCTCTGAGACTAACTGTTCCTCTAGGTGTCTTGTGGAGTTGACTGTCTTTAGGCTGTCCCTGTCCACCTTAAGTGCAGAACCAGATATGTGACCGCACAGTCTTGGCCTCCTTCTTGTTTATGCTGAGACAGTTATTGCTCATCACACTTACCTGGTAGTCCATGTTAATTCTCAGAAGTGTTAATAGGTCTCCTTTACTGAAAGAAATTTACAGAGGCACATTCTTCTAACTTTATCAATGATGTCTAAAATATAGGAGATATCATTCTCATATATATCTCCAGACTCATGAGCACCAAACCAGCATCTAGACAGGTGGAGAGAAAGCAGACTATTGAAATGAAGAATGTATGTCCTTCTAGTTGGAAGGTCATCTAAAGTCAAAGGACATTTTTTTTTCAGGCTAATGACATTGCTTACTTGTACATATGAGTTTCTCACATCCATGGTTCTGACATTTTTATCTTAGCCAGCCTTAAGACTATTATGAAGCTCCAGTGTGAAACACAGATAAATTACTCACTTCACGAAGGCTTGCAGGCTACTTCATAAATACATTGGTCTTTCCATCTGAGGATAACTTAAGGATAAATCTGAGTCTCTCTGTGCATGTATCATAGTGAAGATGCTTTGTTCTCTCTGTGTGCCCTAATGGGAACTATTGAGTTCCATCGTAATCAGGGATGCTTAGTGGGTCCTTGGTGTATGAATCGCTGCCTTCTAACTGAGAGCTCTGAGCAGGACAGCCATGATTGTGTAAACATGACTTGAACTGCCTCTGGAGCACACAGTTATAGTGTGGGAGTGAGCAATGTAAGTGGTGCAGCCCAGAGCATTGACCCTTGTGACTGCACAAGGGACATTTCCTAAAAGAGTTAGCTAAAACCATAATATTGGTTGTGACTGGCCATGTGGTGACTCAAGAAAGAATGAGAAGTGATAATAGTAGCATAGGGGCTGGAGAGACAGCTCAGAAGTTAAGAGCACTCACTGCTCTTCCAGAAGTCCCAAGTTCAATTCCCAGCAACCATGTGGTGGCTCACAACCATCTGTAGTGCCCTCTTCTGGCATGCAGTCATATATGCAAATAGAACACTGTATAAACAATAAATAAATAAAACCTTAAAATAAGAAAATAGTAACATCAATTAAATAACAGAAGCTAAAATCTAGCGTGTTTAGCTATTGTATTTTCTGTCTTAAATTATACTCTCTTGTGAGAAAGAGCAATGAGACATGGCTAGACCTAATGGGTTAGAAAATAGATTCAGCCTTGTTCACTTTTCTCTTGGATTTAAGTTATATGTACACCTTTTATGTGAATTACAGAAGGAATAAAATGCTGGTTTGCAAGCTCCTCTACGGCATTGTCTAATATGTACATGGATCACACCTATTCTTTAGTTAAGGATCATCAAACAAGACATAAACAGTAACATTAGCAGAAAGTTCCAAGCCCCAGGAAAAGTTAAAAACACAAGTAAACCAACAGAAGAATATCCATCTGTCACCCTTGAGTACATAAAACACCATTGAAATCCCTTCTCTGAAGCATGATTAATAAAAACTCCATGAGAGAAATGGGGCTTTAACCTGAAGGTCAGAAAAGCAAAACAGCCAGTCCCTGGCTGTTACCTCTACCTCAGTCTGAAAATGGAAATCCTGCCTCCAGGAATCTCAGACTGAGTCTGTGTCTGAGAGCTGCGTTCTCCTATCTTATAATCCTCTCTAGTTCTGGCATTAAAGGCATGCACCACTGGGATTAAAGGCATGTACCACCTGGTTTCTATGGCAAACTAGTGTGTCATACTGCCTGATCTGTAAGGCTGACCAGTGGGACTGTTTTACTCTCTGATCTTCAGACAAGCTTTATTTATTAAAATACAAATGAAATGTCACTACACTTCACAGATGAAGACAAGCAAGGCAGTGACAACTATTCTATAAAATATAGATAATCTTATTTTTTTAATTTATCTATTCATCTATTATTTTTAAATTATCTACTGACCTTGATGGGATACGATCTCTATTTAAAAATATAATGACACTTGGTTCAGATTATTCTCAAAGATTAATCAGTTATAATTCAATAACAGGATATTTATGTGTGTATACCCATGTGCATGTGTGCATGTGTGTGTGCGTGCAGTGCACATGTGCACACACGCATGTATATAGATCTGTTTAAATGTGTCTATACATTTGGCAATCAGAGGAAGTTATCTTTCTCTCACTTCTTTTGTCTGTACTTGCTCATGCAATGACCTACTTGTCACTGTCCCTCAATATTGGGTATCAGTGAATATGGCTATGCTAAGCATTTGTGTAGATGCTGAGGATTTGAAGTCATGAGCTCCTTCTTTCCCAGCGAGTGCTCCTAAGCAATGAGCCATCTTCTCAGGCCCACGTACTAGCATACCCTTCACATGACCTGCTTCTCACTGTCATTCTCAGGATCAAAGGAAATTGTGGTATCTTTATGGTCCATTGTTTTAAAATGTCCTTATGTTTTAGACAAATCTTTAATATATAAAATGAATAGGAACTATAGACAAGTAAGGGCCAACCATTAAATAAAAGCAGGCATGAGAGTTACTTCAAATTTTATTTAATTCTAACAAAACATTACCAAAAAGTGGGTATTCAGCTCTCATACTTTCCTTTATAACAACTGAGCAAAAGCATCATTTTATAACCATGCAAGTAAAATGCCAATAGTTTTTCTTTCCATTGTCTTTAATGTAATAAAATTAGAAATTGCATCTTTAACCTCTGAAGTAAGACCCAACTAACTTCATCATATTGCTTAACAGTTTGACTCTGAGAATTATTTAGTTTGACATTATGTGTGTTTATTTTTTTCTCATAAATGCCACCACTTTATAATACATTTTAAGTAAAATTTAAGGCATTGTTTGTGAGTATAGGATTCTCAAGAAACTTAAGAAGATTAGCCATTGTGCAGATCACACCATTGTTATACACTGACTCCTAAAAATTGATGAGAGTGGTTAGGTCATTTGTGGGCTGTGCATGTCAAGTATATGCCCAAAGATCTTTGTTTCCAAGGCTTTGTCTCCAGAACAATGTCAAGCAGTGGGGCTTTGGGAAGGGACTGGATCATGGCAATACTCTCTCATAAGGATTCTGTTCTTTCATAGATACTTATTTATTTGTTTTGACTAGGAAGTGAAGGAAGCTGTAGAAGATGGGTATTATTGAAGGAATGTGAGCAGATGCAAGTTTTAAAAGATACAATTTATATCTGACCTTTCCTGTCCTATTTGTCACGCTAGCCCTTGTTCCAAGGGGGAGGGGACTTTACTGTACATACAGATGAAGTGCATGTGTCCAACTAAGACCCTGTAGGCTATAGTTAGGATGACAGAATTGTTCATAAAAATATTTTTTTAAATTTTATTTTGTAGTATTAAAAACTCTATGCATTTTCCTTTCCCTATTCTTAAACATTTTTAGCCTAGTTTTCATCTTGTCCTAATTTACTACCTAGTATTTCTAATTCAAATGGAATACTCAAGGAGAATATCTTCCTTCTGAGTGTAAGGAGGCTTTCATCAATATCTCATTGATCAATGTGCCATAAGATGCAGGGCTCTGATCCCATTTTATCAGGTTAATAATTTCCTTTTCTGTTTATATTAACTTGAGAGTTTCTTGTAGATATTATTGATGAAATCACTGGCCTTAGATTTCATTTGACTAGAATATCCCAGGTCTTTTACTTTCTCGCAAAGATTAGATAAGTTGTGCCCTTTTCTGTTTGTGATTAGTTTTATCTCTGGTCTGTATATTTTGTGCCATTAATTTCCTGAAAATACTTTAGTTACATCAGCTTGTTTTTCATTTCCTATAAAAGGTTTTAACTCCATGTGTTTATGACTACAAACTACTGCTTCTTTAAATCTGATATATGTTGTTATTTATACTTATAAATTCTTTATTGGGAAGGGCACAACTCACATATACTGTTTACTAGAGAGATAAATTCCAACGTCAGAATTCTGAATTAGGTTTGCAATTTCAAAATCATGATCACAGGGTAAGTATGAACTAACTCCTGTAAATCTTTCAGGGCATCATTTTGCTAAAATGAGGTGAGTTATGTTAAGCAAAGCTAACATTTCTTCCTCTTCTTTTGACACTGGCCACAAAAGCCTGTAGGCTGCAGTTTTACCCAGTTAGCAAATCAACTGCCCTCAATGCCAGCCAAACAGATGGATGATTTCTTGAGTCATATTTGTTGAACCAGCACAGTGCATTTTTGCAGCTGCTCATAGTTAGAGGATTTATTTCTGACATTAATGTTTGAAGACTTACTATTTTGTTAATTATGTGTATACATGAATGTCTCCGTGTGGGTCTGCACAGGTAAGGCAACCCTTTTGAAGGCCAGAAGAGGGTGTCGGTTCTCCTGCAGCAGAAACTGCAAGCTCTGTCTTGTAAACCACCTGATTGAGTGCTGGGAACCAAACTTAAGTCCTCAGCAAGAAGAGGGCGCACTCTTAAGCTCTGTGCTATCTTCCCCAGTCTCCCGTTTTATTATCAAGATGGTTGCTTAAGCTCCCTGGGAAACAAAATAGAACAAACAAAGAAAGAAGCAAAACAGCAGAGAAAGCATCAGTGTTGGCAGAGGCTGCTCATTCATTTCTGGCCACTCAGACCTGGAAAAATTACACAGAAAGTCTATTAATTAAATCACAGCTTGGCCTATTAGTGTGTGCATATTTCTAGCTAACTCTTACATCCTAAATTAACCCATCTCTATTATTGTGTGTATCACCATGTGGTTGTGGCCTACCAGTAAGGTTCCATCCGGCATCTGGGGTCTGTCTCCTGCAGAGCTGCATGGCTTCTCACCGACTCTGCCTACTTTCTCTCAGCATTCAGTTTAGTTTTCTCATCTAGCTCTACTTTGCCCTATAACAGGTCAAAGCAGGTTCTTTATTCATTAACCAATAAAAGCAATACATATGCAGAAGGACTTCCCACATCACATCAGAAGAAGTTGCAAAAAGGCAAACCAGTCAAATCAGTCAAATTGCTAAGTTTTTCTTGTGGGATGATGTTGCCTCATTTCTGTGTGCCTATGCTCTAGCAGGATCATGTGGTTAATGAACATGGTCACTAAATTAATTAGAAGCAGTTTCTATCTGTCTATGTGAATGAGAGACTAGACAATACATTTTGAAACTCCTGAATAGTAGAAAACTATTGATCTGATATATCATCAAATATTCATCAGTTAACATTCTAAGTTACATTTAAAATGATACATATAGTACATTATGAAATTAAATCTTCCAAACACGATGGTAAACATTATCTTTATTGGCATCATTTAGAAAACATGAAAATAATCAATATTAACAATTGTCTAAGAATTGGGCTACTATAGACTCTTTTTTTTAAAATATGTCCAACATGAATGTATTTCACAAAACAGTTTCCAAATACATGAAGCAATCAATGACAGAATTTAGGAAGCAAATAGACAGTGATGCAGGGAAGCTTCAATGTCCACCATTCAGAAAGACGACCGTGAACAGCACAGAAAACCAATAATGACTAGCAGGTCTCCAGTGAAACATCCATAAAGAGTAGAAGATGTCCAGTCCCCTCACACTTCAATCAGCATGTTATACTGTGGCCGTGTCTGGACCCTACGATCTCCTCTCTTGTCTCCATCCAGGGCTCTCTGTTCTGCTTTGCAGGTGAGCAGGACTGAGTGAACAATGAGAGACTGCATATGAGAAAGTGGTTCTTCAGAAAGCACCTGAATCCTTTGCTATTGCCTCTCTCTTCACTTCCAGGCCTCTTTATTCTGATTCCCAGGTGAGCATGACTGACTGAGCGGTATGAGACCAACAGAATCCAGACTATTGCAGTTCTAGAGTTAATGAGTTCCCTGTGGTCCCCATTTTTGCTTTGACTTAGGACTAATGCCTGTTAGGTTTGGATTTGAACTTTTCCCCAAGGTTCATAGCTAGAATATTTGGTGCTCATCAGATGGTACTGTTTTGGAAGGTTGTAGGACATTTGGGAAATGAAGTCTAGTTATGGAAAGTGGTCAGTGGCAGTTTAAGTAGGACTTGAAGCTCATTGTGTGACACACTTCTTGTGTTATCTCTGTTTTCTGGTCCATTGACGGAGGAGCAATTAATTTTGTTGCATTCTCAACTCCAGAGAGCCGCCTTCTGCCATGCCTCCCCTCCACGACATACTGTATTTCCTCAAAGCATAAACCAAGTAAACCTCTTGTCTCTTGCCAGATATTATGTAGTAAAGACATAAAAAAGTAACAAATAAAATGCCTACGCAATTACCACTGCCTGATGACTGGCTACATGGATTGCCCTAACTATTGGTTTGTTTTCCATTTCATATTGCTATTTATGGCAAGGTGTGGCAGATTTGAGCGTATCTCTTGTGCCACATCTAACTTGGGAAAAGCCAGTTTCCTGGGCAGCACCTCATTTTAGATGCTCTCATCCAAAGCTCACTTAGAAATAGCTGTTGGTGACGCCAGGAAGTCTAAAATACTCATTTATCACTATGCCACTGTCTATGCCCCCAAGGAGTTGGCATCATTATTTCAAGTGTAGTTTCTCGGGAAATCAATTTGCCACAGTTTAAAACTTTTAAGCTTCATTCATGGATCATGAAGCACCACCCACTCCTCCTAAGTCCTGAAGGGAAGGCAAGGTGAGCACCAAGACGAACATACATGATATTTTCCCTCTTAATTTTTCAGCCTGTTTGAATACTAACTAATCTGCAATCAGTGGTCACATAGGTAGAAGTTATTACGGTTTAACAATTTGTATTTGACTTTAAGCTCCCAGAAGCCAAGATTTTCCTCCCATGTACTGTTGTAACTCATTTCCAGTATCTAGACAGTATTCATTAAAGCTATTTATGCATCCAGCTGTTTATTTGAAGGTGGCACAACTGTCTCTTCATTTCGGGTTTTCATAAAAATAAGTGTTAGCAGCTATTCTAGTGTTAACAAAATTAACATGATACAGTTCTTATAAAAAAGCATTTGAGCTCGCATGTACTGAACAACGGGAGACATCTCGATCATCCCAGGATGCAAGCAGGTGGAGTGAAGCACAATTAATAAAAACTCAGGGACATAAATTTGGGTTCCACATCGACCTCAGTCCAAAATGTCAATTCTGCCTCCCGGAATCTCAGAATGAGACTGCGTGTTGAAAGCTGGTTCCTCCCGTTTTATAATCCTCTCTAGGGCTGGGATTAAAGGCATGCACCACCCTGATTAAAGGCGTGCACTGCCCGGTTTCTATAACAGCTAGTGCGGCTACTGGGATTAAGGCTGCGTGTTACCATAACCTGGTCTGTGAGGCTGAACAGTGGACCGGCTTTACTCTCAGATCTTCAGGCAGTCTTTATTTACTAAAATCCAATTAAAATGCCATTACAGTGGAGCAGAAGTTCAGGGCCATGCTTGACTCCATACTGAATTCCAGGCCAGCCAGGAAGGCATAGGACTTTGTCTTAAAAGAGAAAGACTCTCCTAGATGAGATGATAAATTGCATTATCACAACATTTATGTGCCTTTTTTTGATACTGACAAAGCCTGTGGCGTATTAGTCTTTGTCTCCTAGACACTTAGTATAATGCGGCAAGCACATAATGAACATTCAGTTAAATTTCACTGAACTGATTAACAAAAAAAAAAAAAAAACTCATGAAATTCTAAAAGTAATTTTCTACACATGAAAATCCCACAAAAAGGAAATACAGAATGTGTTTGTATCATTCAGGGGCTGGCAAGAAATCAAGAGCACATGTTCTTTTAGTGATTTGAAAAACACCCTTTTAATGAACTCTGCAAAGAATGAGAAGCCATGTGGTAAAGAATAATGATTAGGGAGAGACCAGGGAAAAGAAATGTGATATTTAATGGAGGAGGAGAGGATATGGTCAACTCTTCAAAACACGAAGTTGCGTGGAAACTGGTAGCATTGGTGGAGAGTTCGGGATATAGGAAATCCATGGGAATGCTTGTAACAAAGAGAAGGTAGTTACCCCACACACACTTGGCCAACTTTTACTATTCCTTCTTCCTTCACTCCATTGTTAGATATTCCTAGTTGACCATACCAAGCGAGAAGCCAGAGGGTAAGGAAGCCTGATGACACATTCATGTCAGCTTCTAAGGACATGTGGGATGGAAAAAGGTGAAAAGGAATCTCCTGGGTAAATTTGAAGAGAAATATACAGAGGAATAGAAATATCATTGAGGTTTGGCATGGGATCGAAGGATCTAAATTATCTCTAAGTGTTATAACAATGCCTTGGACTACAGTGCTACTGTGTACAAATTCTTGGGACTCTGGAGGCAGTCGGATCTCTGTGAGTTCAAGGCCAACCTGGTCTACAAAGTAAGTCCAGGACAGTCAAGGCTACAGAGAGAAACCCTGTCTCAAAAAACAAAAACAAAAAAATCTTTGGACTCTGAAAATATTATCCAAACACAGGACCTGTCATTCTTGCGTGGTCCTTGCGAGGAATGAAATGCTTTAAATGCTTTCAGTATAGAGTCTTTATTACCCCCCCATACATCTGAAGACAATAAGTTCCAATTATTGTCTTCCACAATAGGTGGAGGAATTTAAGGAAAGTAAGCCTTTTGTGATAGGTCAGGGAACATGGGACCACCACAAAATCAATCAGATATCTTCGAAAAATTGGACTGTTCTGTGCTTTGGAAAGTGGGCTTTTTGTCTGTAGATTGTCTATAGAAAAGAAGGACTTAGTTCTGTTAATCAAAGGTTTTAAGTATAAAGAGGTATCATAAATTGTAGGGAAATAAAATTAGCCTCCTTGTAGTATGGTATGAATGTTCTCTTTGGATAATAATTGTCAAACAATATTCTGATTACAAATTCCATTTCCATATGACAGTAGCCCTAGGAAAGAATAGGGTGGGTAAGTAAGGGAACATTCCAGCTGGAAAGTATTATCTCCCAGCATGCACTAGAAAGGGGTCCACACACCAATACTTTCCTGATTTGATTTTGGTTTCCAATGGACAGATTAACATGATTTTTAAATATATTTATGAATAATATGCAATTGACCTTTTGTTGCTTTTGGTATAATGTTCTGATGTCCTAAAAACATGGCTTAATAGATCATTTTTATATTTTCCCCTTGCTCTTTGAAGAGTAGTTTGCTAAAAGGATACATACACGGATTAAAGTAAACTCCTAAGTTTGAAATCTCAGGTACCTCATTCACTAGCTGTGTGAAGTGGTCTGGGTATCAATTTCCTCATTATGCGGTCTGAATTTTAGAAAAGTGAGCACTTAACAAATTTAATTTTATTTTTATATGACTTTAGAAATTTTCATTAAGAAAATGATCATCCGTAGTGAGCCATTAACATATATCATGTCCATATTCCTATCCGAGAGATGTAGATCCATGAGTACCCTCAATAGCAATTACTGAAGGCCATGAATATAGATATATAGACTATTAACAAATTTATGGACAACTCTCCTGCTCTGGTATATCATAGAAGACTGTACTATCAGGGCCACTGACTTCTGTTGCCGTGAGGAACCTAGGGCATTGGAATTCTGTGTAGAAAGAAAGATATATTTGTGGTGTTCTGTGTCACAGATTAAAGGAAAAGGCACACTCATGCTCTCAATTAAAATTGATTCATAATTTGAGTCAGGAATGATGTCAGAGATTAAAGGAAGCAGACCACTATTAGTGAGTGGCAATAACTAGACAACAGTTATTAATTTATGAATTACAATACTACATTGGTGAGTTGTCTCTATACATCTTTCAACCAAGTTGTTGTTTTAAAGCTGTGGGAAAGAAGGTACTGCTTGTACTGGCTTTTTGGGAATCTATTCTCTTGGGATGGATAACTTTCTCAGCCTAGATATAGTAGGGAGAGCCTTTGACCTTCCCCAAAGCAATGTGCCTTTTCCTCTATGAGGAGTGGATGTGGGATGGGAGCAGGTGGAGGGAATGGGAAGAGGGGAGGGAGTGGAAACTGGGATTGGTATGTAAAAAAAAGATTGTTTTCTTTTTTAAAAAAGAAAAGAAATTTAAAAAAGAATGTGATGTGATTTTAAAAAAAACAATATAATTACACTGCTGATGTAATTTTGACAAATGAAACACCTCTACTCAGTGACTAGGATCAGTGGGTTTTGGTCTAAAATAATATTAATTAAATGCTGGAGCCATCACTGCTGGATGTATTTGAGTTCACACTCTTGTCCCATTCCCAATCCCAAATCAGCATTTGCTGAAAAATAAATTCTCAACACAGATAGATCTTTTCATGGGTTTTCTGAGTGCAGAAATATTCAAAACTTGGACATAATGGGTTGACTCAGTAACTGATTTAAGATAAGAGAAAATTCTTGCTTTAGTTCACTGGCTTACACACAGTTTCTGGGATAGCAGGCCAAGGCTGGACAACCCTGCGTGGAAGAGCATCAACATCTACAATTGGTTTCTAGTAGGACATCACAAGACAGTACCAATCACCCCAGTCACCACAGGAGGAATACCGCTTGCCGATTCTTCAGATCTTTGAGAAGAGATCAAAATAAAGGTCTACTCTTTGCATATTTATGGATTAAGTGGTTCTCCCTGAGGCAACCTCCGAGTCTTCGGCAAGATAATCATGCATTAAGAACCTAAATGTGTTTACTTTTCAAAATGAAAATATGTTATTTCTCTGACTGGAAAGCTAAGTTATTTTTGAAGATGCTAAATAAATGAGAAGAGTTGGTTTAACACATGCATGGATACAGTTACATAAAGGAGCCTGCCTGGCTTTCCACTGCATAATTGGATGACTATATAACAATAATATACAGCACACTTCAAAATCCCTTTCAGAGATTTTGAATCTTATATCCACAAAGAAATGGTAAATACTTCAGTCTCTGAATATATTGAAGCATCAGTCAGTAAACAATATTTACACCCACCGAAACATCACACTTTTGCCCATAAATATGTATAATTGTTAATCTACAATGAAAAGTTTAAAAAGACATCATAAATTTTTAGAAAGTTGAAAAATAAACAACCATAATCTCACGCTTCACAGATAGATTTCCCATGCATATATGCATAGACATGTATTCTATATTTCTTACTTTCAGGATATATGCATATTATGTTGTAAAACTTATTGCTAACAAGTTGTTTGCAAAGGAAGCTTTCTATACAATACTTTCCCAATTGAACCTAATAAATAAGTTAAGACTCAAACAGGTATTTTGGCAGCTAATAACAGACCTGAGATTTAAATCACGACATCGGTGATTTCAAGGTATTATCCAGTCTCTAAATGTTAGGCATTAGAGTTTTCAGATTGAAATATCATTCAGCAATGGAGGAGATGCCAGAATGTCCTTGAGATCTTCTTTTCAAAGGACCTTGTTTATGAATAGTGAGCCTAGACACTGAGACACTGTGATTATTCAGTGGTCTAGCAGGCCAAGTCCATGGAAATAGCTTAGTGCTTTGGAAAGAGGTCTTCTTGAAAAGTTTGGAATTCCTGAAATCCATTTACTGGAAGAAACTTAGTCACACTGATAAGTGTCAGTGTCATCTAGATCTAACAAGTTTGTGTGGCTTTCTGTTTTAAGTGACCATCTACAATCTTGCAGTACACAAGCAAGCCCCTTCAAGTTTCATCTGCAAAGAAAACCTCATGCAACAAATAATCTCAGAGATACCCACCTGCATACCCTCAAGACAAGTATCTTTATCTCCCTTACCTTGAAAATAAATAACCATTTTCATTATTTTAGAGATCCATGTATGCTCATAATGCGTTTTAATCAAACCCTCCCATGTTTTCCCTATCTCTCTCGTCCCTCTTCCCTCCCACACTGATGCGCTTCGGTTTAAAACCCACTAGATCCACTTAGTACTGCCTATATACGCACAGGTACAGGGCCATCTACTGGAGCATGGATGACCTCTCAGGGAGAGAATGAAGAAAAGGAACTCTTCCACCCCCGGAAGCTATCAACCACAAGTAGCTCTTCAGCTAGGGATTCTGCAGTTCTGATTAGCATTGGTATTGTGCAGGCATTGGATGTGCAGTCACAAGTGCTGTGGGACCATGTGTATAACTGCACTCTAGAAATTGAGAGCTAAAGTCTTCTTTGTTTACATACGGACCATAGAGGTTTCCTGGGGACTTGAGCATGAACCATGTGTTCTGGCAACTATAAACGAAGGGTAAACTCTGCCAGACATCGCTGAGTATCTTGTCAAGTTAGAGTGTGGCAGAGTTGTATCATCTTGGCCTTTGCTTTAGAGTTCTCTTTTGACTGAGATATTAGTGGCTGCAAAGATAAAGGTTGTCTTTTCTCACGTGGATTGGATGTGACAACATTTTGATGAACAAAAGCCATTCCTTCCAAGCTCAGTCCTTTTAAACTACCCTGTTATCTTCCCAGCATCATCCAGAAGCATCACAGGTCTTCAAACTGGCGTTTCTCTCTGAGCTAAGCAGTGGGTGCAGTCCTGTATTATAGTCCTACTGCGGTCTCCTGATGCGCGTATCCTCCACGGTACAGTTCTCCACAGCCGCAGCTGAACTCACCCTTCGGTGGCTGGCTGAGCTTGCCCTCTTTGTTCAATAATTCATTGTGCAGGTGCAGCATCGGCAGATCATTAAGAAATCTCAGACTTTGAAAGAATTAGAAAATGAGTTATTGATTGTTTGCTTCTGGGTGCTGCATTTAATTTGGATATCGGGGAGTTTTCATGAGTTGCGAGGTGTCTACTCGACAGCGATTTTATTATTTAACATTGCTTCATTTTCTTTTAAAAAAAATAAAAGAATATGGTTTCATTCCTGCGGTCTGTTGAGTATCTTGGATATAACAAATTGGATGCAGCCAGTCGCTGAAGCATGGTGCTAGACTTCACAAACCAGGAGACAGACAACAGGCATTTTTCAAGCAGAAACATATTCCCCATATCTACACTTTGAGGAGCTGAGCACTATCACAGAACAGTGCTGCCTAATCTCCTTTAAAGAAGAACGAAGGCATCATTTGTCAATTTTCTATGTGAGAAATAGGAAATCTTATTTCTTTGTGTCTTGTTGAAGCACACTTTTATTAAATAATTAGAGATCTGTGACGGTTAGCTTCATTTGGCACCTTGACACAATCTTCATTCACCTAGGGAAAGGGTCCCGATGAGGCATTTTCTACATTTGCCTGTGGGCATGTAAATGGGGGTTGTCTTAATTACATTCACTGCTGTGGGAAGACCCAGCTCACTGTGAATGGCACCATTCCCATGGTTAAGCAGAAGCAAGCAAGCACTCATTTCTTTCTGTCCTTGATGTGGATGTGATGGACCTAGATGTCTGAAGTTCCTTTCTTTATCTCAAATGATGGACTATAACTTGTAATTGAGAGGAATAATGTCTAATGTTAAAAAGAAGGTAATTTTTATAGTATTAACAAGATACCCAGTCCAGCCTAGTTCAAACACACATAGCTATGTACATCTGAGGAAATCCTCACTTGCCATTGAGGAAGGACCAGCATGGCTTTGCAGCATAGGGAGATGCTGCACTCTTCTCAAAGACCACTAGAGATGATTGATTTTGATCTGAAATAGTATCTCCCATTCAAATGATTTCACTTGAATTTTATGGGCCAACCTACCAACAAGAACTTACTTCTGCCATCTCTAACTTGCCACTTCAGGTTTTTTTCCATTAAAAGTAGTATGTCTACAGTTTCATCCTGGGTTGTTGGACAAAATGCCTTTCAATCAAGAAAAAATGCAAGAGTATTGGCTAGCCTCTTAGCTTCCTTTTTCATCCAGTGCTTATAAGAGTCCACAAGAGAGACAGAAGCTTCCTCTGGTGTCCTTCCTTCCTTCCATGAACACATGGGAAAGGTAGAGAAGGGAAGACAAAGAATGAGGGGAGAGAGGTAACACACATAGGAGGACTGGTTCTATCAGCAGCAGAAAACTCAGACGGCACAAGTTTTCATGGCACAGACAGCAAGTTGCAGTCTCAACACTGCAGCCTCTGAAGAAAATTCAATGCCAGCCTCTTATTGCACTGTGTAACCTCAGAAATACACATAGCATGGGCTTCTGCACCAACTGAGAAAAGAGGCAGTGTTGAGAAGATGGTTTTTCAGGCTACTGTGGTAGGCAGGATGTTGATGATGAGTAGTATCTCAAAGTTACAGGAGCTTCAGGATTAATACAGTCAGGTTGAATGAGAGAGGCATTTACAAATCATATGAGCATCACAGAGAGTGATGGAAGTTGAGTTTTCTTGTCAAACACAAGCATGGTATTCTTTGACATTGGCTGCTCTGCAGAATATACAAAGGCTGTGCATTGCTGCAAACAGAACCATGAGCCTCTTCAAGAGTCACTGGATTCCTGGGTTCAGTAAGTACAACATTGCTGGGAAATGAATTTTTTTTCAGATCGAGAATATTTTAGAATGGTGAATATTATAATTAGAGATCTTAATCTATCTGGGAAAAGGTTAGAAAAATATGCTGCTGCATACCACTATTCAGCAAGCTGAACTTAATTACAATCTACAAGCCAGTTATTTCAGCGTGTGAAGATGTCATCAAGCTCAGGGAAGTTAACACACCTTTCACTCTCAACTTCCCTTCAGGCCACAGTGCAATTCTTTCCAGTCATGTTACGTAGATGTTAAGTGACAGGTCATTCTTATGCATAAACTTGCTAAGCTGAGCTGGAAGGACTAGCATCTATGTGTTCATCACCCGTGATTTATTTATTTTTTTGATCTAGACCACATAGTCTACAATGGTTACTGTCTTTGTCTCCTTGTAAACTGACGATAGGCCAATTGCTCAAAGTTCTAAGACTATAAAAAATATAATAAAATTAAAACAATATTTTTTTTAGAGAATAATGTGATATTCTCTGAGAGGTAGGTTGGTGGTTGATAGAGTGTTGAGTGCCAGCGATGATGGCTAACTACTGCATTTACCAGTACTGATACGGTTGGTGATACCCACTAAGTAAGGAGAATGCTGGAAGTGTTCAAGTGTTTGGCAGTCACGAAAGAGAGAGAATATAATTGTGCTATTACAGCACATGAACCAACTATGAATTAGTGGCAGTGAGAACTGGAAAACAGCCAACGGTTTGGAGCTTTTAAGTAGAACTTTTTTTTTTTTTAAAAAAAAAAACCTCTTTAATGTATGGTTTGTATATTTGGTGTCCATCTGTGTGAGGGAACATGTGCATGTAGAGGCCAAAAGATGAAGCTTGGAATCTTCCATCATCCCACGTTATTCACTGGGGAGGCAGTGTGGTTTGATGGCCCTTTGTCCGAAGAAAGAGAGCAGAGGCCACAGTGTGAGTTCTAATTTTTTTCCTTAGTAGTGTGTGTGCGCATGTGCATGTATATATACATATACTCGCATGTATGCATATATGTGTACATGTGTGCATGTGTGTTTGTGTGTGCATATGTGCATATGTTTATGTGTATGCACGTGAGTGTGTATGGTAGTGTACATGAGCCCATATGTTTGTACACATGTGTAAGTATGTGTGCACATGTGTGAATGTGTATACATGTGGGGCTAGAGTTCAAACTTAGGTGCTGTTTTACAAGAGCCATTCATTCACCTTATGTTGGAGATAGGTTCTCATTCTGAGCTCAAGACTACCAAGTGGAATATTCTGGCTGGGCAGGCAGGGAACCTTAGGGTCCTTTCACCCAACCTCCTCAGTGCAGGAATTATAAGCATATGATACCAGGTCTGCAATTTTATGTGGATTTGGGTGTGGGGAGGGAGCTCTGACCCTCAAACTTGAACGGCAGGCATTTTACCAACAGCCATCTTGTTAGCTCCGATAGTGTGTGTTTATTTTATATACTACAGCATTTCTGCTTACACATTCACAAAACTACTAGAGAGAGGGAAAGAAGAAAAAGATGGCAGATAGATAGGTAGGCAGACAGACAGACAGATAGATAGATTCTATTATAGTTATTATAGAAAGTCAAGAGAAAAGGAAGCTCCTGTACACAGGCAGCTGTAGTCAGACTCGATAAGAAGAAATGATCACCAAGACGCTAAAGGGAAGGAGTTGACAAGCCTTGTACACTCCAAAGAAGAATTATATTTAAATATAACCTTTTCCACTAAGCTCTGAAGAAAATGTGTGATATTTTTCAAACCAAAAGCCCCATACTGTTTTCTCCTCGGGGTAAAAGGCATTTTTCCCTGCAGAGGGAAAACATCTACCTTTAAATGGATATTAGTCTAATCTGTCACTTTGAAACACATTTTGAAACACACCTTAAGTGTCTACCAGCTGACTTTGCCTTCAAGGAATATCGACGGCTTCTAAGCACACAGTTTGTGTTCCAGACTACTTAATGTTCCTCCGATTCTCCCTTGCTATTAAAGAATTAGGATTAAGAAATGCACTTGTCAGAGTTGACTTTTAAAGTTTGGATGTATCAAAATGATTTTTACTAAATATAGATTTGGTGTGCTTCCTAAAATGAGTAAAAAAAAAAAAATCGAGTTATTCCTCTATGGATAACAGGGAGCCCCAAAGTGCCGAATATTGAAGCTACTTTACAGTGTGGAGTGATGGCTGGCCTCTGAGGCAGGCAGATATACTAGCCAATAAATAAATAAATAAATAAATAAATGGGTCAAACAACAAACAAAAACATTCGGCTCTTCTTTCTTTTTATTTTGCTTTAAAACAAAAACAAAGTATCTTTGTCATTTTGGGAAGCAATCCCAGTTCCCACTCCCTCCCCTCCTCCCATCCCCTCTATCACCCCCTCATCCGCTCCTCAGAGAGAGTAAAGTCTCCTCAGAGTGTTCTTTTTGGTACAGATGGGCAGGATTTTGTTGTTTCAGCCATACCAGCGGGGGAGACAAAGTTTACATTTGCACAACTAGTTTCACGTAGCTGTCATTAATATCCAGGGTGCAGATTTCGGGGTTTGATAGCACCCCATTTTATAAATAAAGAGATCGTAGATCAATTGCACACCCCTGGATGAGAGAAACGTCTGTGCTGTTTTGCAGCAGGTATAACCTGAGAAGGAATTTGATCTCTCCAGGCGAAATATCCCAGCAACAGTCAGCTGTTAGTCCAAACAAGAGGTCAGGGAGTCTTGTTAGAAATGAAACCTAAAGGGTGGAAGACGAAGCTTTATCATTTTTCTTCCCTGCTGTTGTAAATAAATGTAACCTTACTGTATTTGCACAGGAGGTAGATTTTGTGATGCAGATCAGTGCAGGAGAGTCAGTAACTTAGGGACTATGTCCAGATATAATCTGAAAACACAGCAAAAACTAGAAATCAGGAAAAGAGCATATTCTTTTTGCCTGCTTGCTCAAGCATTTTTTTTCTTTTTTGGGCTGTACCTAAAGTATTTCCCAAAATACAGAGCTACTTGGTTTAACAATCTGTTTTATGCTTTCACCTCTTTATTTCCTATTATTTCTTTCTCTAGAGGACCTTAGAATTTCATTCATGAAAATCTTTTTTTTTAGGCTTCTGAAGTATAGATGAGAAAAGCTGCTGAAACAATACCATCCAAGAATTACAAGGGTCCAAAGGGCAGTTTTATTTGTTACATGGCCCTAGGTGTCTTCATCGCTCGTTTTCCAGAATGTTTGTGGGTTAGTGGATGAAGAACTGTTATAAAAACACAGGAACATTCAATTATTTTCAGTCTATTTCCAGCTTTATTATGATATATAATATTTTAGGTAACATAAATACTATAGTAGATTTTAAAAAATAAGTAGCATATGTGTGTAACTGCTTATTGTACATTCACCACATGCATTCTGGTGCCCACTGGTGTAGGAGGGGTCTTCTATATTTTGTGTTACTTTCATTGGTTAATAAAGAAAGCTGCCTGGGCCTCTTGATAGGGCAGGACTTAGATAGGCAGGGGAAAGAGAACAGGATGCTGGGAAGAAGACTGGGTCAGGGAGAGAGCCCGCTATGAAGCCGCCAGGGTCAGACATGCTGTATCTTCCCGGTAAGCCCACTACCTTGTGGTGACTTACAGACTATTAAAATGGGTTAGTTTTAGATGTGAGAGTTAGCCAAGAAAAGGCTGGCGATAATGGGCCAGGCAGAATTTAAATGAATATAGTCTGTGTATAATCATTTCGGGCATAAGCTAGCTGGCGGCTGGGAGCCAGGCACCAGGAAAATGGCCCTGCTCTCTGGCGGGAACACAACCAGCTCCCCTTCTTACAACAGCCCACATAAGACTGTGTATGGCCCCATGATGGGGATGGATCATGGGAACTGAACCTAGGTTGTCCTCAAGAGCTGTAAGAGGTCTCAACTGCTGAAACATCACTCCAGTACCATAACAGCATCTTAAGTGCTTCATGCAAATAAAATTTTTGTGTGAATCTAGAGCTGTCCATCCACTCCTTTGGCATCTTTGAAAACCCCAAATGATAAGGGAGCATGCTGCTGGCTGTATCACAAGGTTTTGTGTAGTTGAATTAAGTTTGTGATTACCGGACATAACATGACAGACAGGCAGCTTTAATCAAGGGCAGGGATTCCGTGCCACCGCAGGGAAACAGAACTCTGTCTGACTTTTATCTCTAGGTTACTAGAACATCATTTTTAACATTGAGAGGAGTGATTTTCCCAGAGTGACCTCTGGCATAACACCATAATTTTGAAGCATCCCCCCCCACACCAGCAGAGAAGTTATTGTGTCTTACAGATCCTGACCTTTGGATGGCCTGTTTTGTTTGAGTTTTAAATGAATATGAAATGAAATTCCCCAGAAAATGAACCCAGCATTATTGGATGCTGGCTGGATCCAGTGTCATGAATTTCCAGAGCTTATTTGTCTGTCTGACTGAGGTGTTTAGGATGTGAACCACCACTGCTCTGAGAAATCCTGGCTACTGGGACTGCAAACAACTTGTGGACTCTCCATGGAATTTCTGTGCCTGGATCAGTGGGTTGATTAACATTCTCTCATCAGAACTAGGGTCCCATTACTTTCACTTCTCTGTTGTGTACTAAGGAAAGCCTTTCAAAGTTGGGACGCATAATCATGGAACGATTGGAGATTGCTCCAGAAAGACCTAAGTATCTTTTATGGTGATGGACAGGTTGTATAATCTAAGCCATTGTTTATAAGAGAAAGAACATGTGCCCTGGGGAAAATAAGGCCATGGTTGTGTAGTGGATAGTGATGCTTCTCACTGTTTGTAAATGTCAGCTATGTAACATATTCTGGGTGTGTGATACTGGAGGCTTTATCATCATTTATCAAACAAAGAAGAAAATTGTATTTTTCTTTTATAGTTTCTGTGGAGAAGCAAAGAGAAAAAATAAAGGGAAATTATTTAACAGTTTTCTTATGCTATGGTTCTAGAGAAATACATGTAAATCATGTAACAGATTCTTCATGCCCCAATTATGGGTGAACACAAACGACATAGCTCTGTCCAACAGTAGTGGGAATGCACACAGAAACTACAGGATAGAGTCTCTATGCTAAACTAAAACATTGGTCAATGACAACCACTGGATTGTTTATACTCACAACTGAACATAACCCAGAGTCATGTGGGAAGAGAAACCATGTCTGAATCATTGCTTCCATCAGATTGGTCTCTGACCACGTCTGTGAGAAACTGTCCAGATTGATGATGGATGAGAGCACCAGACTACTGTGCATGGCACCATCTCTTGGTAGGTGAACTTGGAATGTTTAATAAATCTAGTAGAAAGCAAACAAGGAACACACATGCGTGCACGAGCATGCGCACACACACACACACACAGAAACAGAGACACAGAAAGACAGAAGACACAGGGACACACACACAAAGAGACAAACAGACACACAAACACAGACACAGAGATACACATACAATACAAAGACACACACATATAAAAAGAGCTAGAGAGGAAGAGAGAGTGTGTGTGTGTGTGTGTGTGTGTGTGTGTGTGTGTGTGTGTGTGTGTGTGAGAGAGAGAGAGAGAGAGAGAGAGAGAGAGAGAGAGAGAGAGAGAGAGAGAGAGAACTTACTCATTGTTTCTTCTTGAGTTCCTGCCCAGACTTCCCTCCATGATAGTCTGAGAACTGGAAGTGTAAGTCAGATAGAGTGCTTAGCTCCAAAATGTATTCTTATCCCCATATATTATTCTTATGTTAAATTAAGTCAAACTGCCTTTACATGATGGGGCTCAGAAATAAGCTTCATACTTTCCCAACTCATTGGATTTGTCTGTACTCTGTTTACTACAGTGATCCCAAATTCTTTCCTCCCTGGACTCTCTCTTCCTGACATTGACTGGAGTCTGTTGTTGCACTGTGTAGATGAAGAGTCTGTCCCCATGCAGTCACCACTTATTTATAATGTGCCTCTCATAAACACATTTGCTGTTGAGAGTCTATGGTGTTCACGAAGGGGACTCCTGCTGTATGTTATCAGCCAGCACTTTCATTCTGGCCTTCGCCTCGGATGCCTGGGACCACATTTTATACATGTCCTATACCAGCACATACATTTTAAGTTTGAAGTATTGTGTCTCCAAATGAGACTTAGAGGAGAAGGCAATGAAGGGACAGTGGACAGGGAAATGCAAAGGACACTAGAGCAAGCAATGTCTTCCAAATTTTTTTCTAGGGTTATAGCTTACATGTCACAACTGCCAAGACCTTCTGTTTCATATCCTGATTGGTTTTGACAAATACATATTCTGCTGTAACACTCACCTTTATGATAATGCAGTCTGTCCCATGACTACAGAAGATGCACCTCCTAGTTATGTAGCCCCCTACTAAAGTCTTCATTCTGTCCAAGAAACCATTTTGTTTCTTCTACTGATTATTTCTAGAAACTGCATTGTCACGGACTTAGGGCTGCTGCAGTCTCTCCAGCCTGGCTCCTGGCTTCTTTCATGGATCTGATACTTAGAGATTCATTCACCTTATGCTGTAGACTGGCATTTAATCCTTTTTTTTTTTACTATTCAAGAAAATACCTTTGCAAAGCATATTGCATACTTCCTGTGGTTTTGTCAGCTTTGGAACTGAGCAAATTATATGGTTATAAGAATGCCACTTTGGCTTGGTTTTTGGACCTATGCTTTTATTTTCTTTGTGAAAACTTGTGGAAGTGAGATCTCTGTAATTGAAAGAGCTCGTGGTGTGTGTTTTAGGAAAGTGCCGCACTGTCTTTAAAGACTGCATTGTGCTCACAAACAATTTGAAACATTTCTAATGGCCCGGCTACACAGCAAGCATATGATATTGGGCTTGCGGGTACCATCCACCCTAACTTGAGTGTTGCAATACTGTGTGATGCTTTTAATATTTCCCCTCATGATTAAGATTATATTTTATATGATTTTTGGTTTTGTTTTAATAATCCTGTGTATAAGCTTCTTGAGGACTTCCATATATTTTCTTTTTAACAGATTTTTATATTTTCCAGTTCCCTTCATATAAAAATAATTTCCAGTATAATCATTATTGTTATTATTATTATTTATATCCTGATTGGCAGTTTCATCTCCCACCTCTCCTCCCAGCCCTCCCCCTCCCCACGCTCCCCTCTCTCTCCCAGATCCTCTGCCTCCCTCCATCTATTTCTCCATTTCTTTTCAGAGGTTATTAACCAGACAGGATATATCAATCTGCAGTAAGACTAGGCACCTTCTCTTGTGTTAAGACTGGAAGATGACAGTTAAGACAAGGATGAGAAATAGGGTCTCAAACGCAGGCAGCAGAGTTAGAGACAGACCCTGCTACCATTGTTAAGAGTCCCACAAGAAGATCAAGCTACACAATTATAACATATATGCAGAGGGCCTAGGTCAGTTCTATTCAGGCTTCCTGGTTGTCGGTTTAGTATCTGTGGGCCCCTAGGAGCCCAGGTTAGTTGATTCTGTGGGTTTTCTTGTGATGGCCTTGACTCCTCTGTGTCCTCCAATTCTTCCTCCCCATCTTCTGCAGGATTCCCTGAGATCTACCTGTTGTTTGACTGTGAGGCTTTATATCTGTTTCCCTCAGTTTCTTGGGTGAATTCTCTTTGATGACAATTTGGATAGGCATCAATCTATGAGTGTAGAAGAATATCCTTAGACATTGTTAAGTTGACTTTCATTGTCTGGTATTTTATAGGTTTTACTCTCTCTCTCTCTCTCTCTCTCTCTATATATATATATATATATATATATATATATATATATATATCACTCTGTCTCTCTGACTCTGTGTGTGTGTGCATATTTCAGTGTGTGAGGTTGTGTACGTGGACTTCAGGGAACACCTTGCTGGAGTTTGTTCACTTCTTCTAACTGTGGATTCTGGTGTTTGAACTCAGGCCAAATAGATTTGCATGGTGAGTGCTTCTATCAGCTGAGACATCCCATTGCCCTTTCTAAAGAAGTAAACAGTATGACTAATTATGACCCTTTATGACCTCCTCTTGATTGTTAGGGCCTTGAAAGTCACTATGCTCATAAAGGGTGTGTTTTCTTGTCACCTGTTGGAGCCTAGGGTATTGGTTGAGCCATACAATGAGTATTGAGTAATTTCCAGTCAGTAGCCATGGTTTACACTTTCTGTTTAATATGAAATTTTCAGTAGTAAACATTTGTTTTTCATTTATCTACTGGAACAGGGAAATAAGTGTCTCTCCTGAGTCTATAGTTTGGAGCTGAACTGCTGACTCTACTAGGGTCTAAACAACTTTAATCCTGCAAGATAATTACCCACTATAGCAGTGAACTCATTTATCCTCCCCAGCAGTCTGTGGCAGTCCCTGTAACTCCACATCTTCATTTGCACTCATTATGGCTGCCTTTTGTGTTTCTAGTTGCCTTTTGCAGTAACGTTGCAAAAGGCATGCTGTATTTCAGAAATTCTTTGTCTGCTTTAGGAAACTAAGCCTGACCTTCCATGATTAACGACGGACTAATAGAGTGTAGGAGGGAAGACGAGAAAAATGTAAAGCTCAATGAAAACAATAAAAAAGGATAAAGTGGAAGGTTGGGTAGATCTAAACTTTTGAACTGTTGAGTAGCGGCACTTCTGTTTCTCTTTGACACACACCTAGACACTTTGTGGATGATTTTCTTCATCCCCGCCATGCCCTCCTAGCTAAACTGAGGGTGTCTTAACAGTGCTTCATTTCCCGTGCAGACTCTAGTGCAGATTCCATTTCCTCAGCTCTCCAGCCTTCATGGCTATCTGATGCCCATGGTTGTGGATTTCTTTTTCCACCTTCAAAGTCAGCATTGACAAACTGAGTCCTCCTCATTTTTCCATCTTCTGACTTTGTCTTCTAATTATATAATTAATGAAAAGATATAAGAACATATAAGAGCATAATTAGGAAATAATTATATTGACGGTGTTCTTTAGACCAGTACATGTCAAAATGTCAACGTTCTTCTCTTTGCATTTACCACTTAAATGGTTCACTCATTGTGAAAGCTTTGAAAATTCAGTAAGGATATGTAAACAAAAATGAGATATAAACATCATTTTAATCCATTTTCTTACAAATTTGTAAAGAACAAAATGAAAACCCCTGTAGTTTATAGACTGTTGTTATTATTTTCCAGCATAAGGATAGAGTTTAGCAGTAGAGTCCTTTTCTAGAGTGTTCAATTTCCAGCATCATTACAAATATTACTTCTATTGTATAGAGAAAATTAAAACTCTATATCCATTATAAATATCATTCGATTACTAGCAAAATCTTACCATTTCTTTTGATGTACTGAGAGTTAACTGAGAGCCACATTTTAAATCAGGCCTAAAAGTAGCTCACTCTTGTTCCCGGTCCAACAGCCCCATGTCACAGTGTATACACGCTTACTCGTTTTGTGTACTTGAGTCATGGGGGCACACACTTCTCGAAGAAGTCCTGCAAGCAGCTGTCAGTTGGAGACTTCCAGTGTGAGTGGTGACATAGTCAAGGATGGCATTTAAACATGCTTCTGCTAAAATAGAGTCCCTGGAATGTAACTGTCACCACTTCACACTGCCGAAACTCCAAACTTTCAAGAGGGATTGGGACAGGATGTCAGGATATTGCTAGTTGCTCATAGTGTGAAATGAAATGAGTGAATCAAGCCTTGCAGCAATACACTCCTGCAATGTTTTATTTATCTCTTGTGGTATGTGTGTGTGTGTGTGTGTATGTGTGTGTATGCATGCCTACGTGCACTACCTATGTGTAGGAGCCTATAAACACCAGAGGATGTCACATGATCCCTTAGAAACAAAGTAAGAGATTTTTGTGAGACATGATATAGGTGCTGGGAATCAAACCCAAGTCTTCGGCAGGAGTACTGAGTCTTCTTTGCTGCCGAGACAACCTGTCAGCCCTTCCTCCCTACCTGGCCCTGTCTTTCAGACAAGAGCTCACTATGTATTCAAGGCTATTCTGAAACTCCTTGTAAGGGCCTCCCGCCTCTGCCTCCACTGTGGAAGAATATGAATGCTGTAAAGTGCTCCAAACACTTCTGAGACTGTTCATGGTCTGATGAACAAAGGAACAATTTTCCCTATAGTTCCTAATGGAACAAAGAAAGATGGCCATTCCTACACCTTGAGAAATCAGTAGACTGTCGCAGGAGTGTGGGAGGGTGGGTGGTGCACAGCAAGTCATATGTCATGGCGTTACTGATTCCCACCACAAGTGATGCAATTCCATTCCTTTCATGTGGTCTCTCCCAGCATCTCTCCATTCTCAGAAAGTTAATGTCCACAAGATGTGATTCAGCAGGCACAGAACAGTAACATCTGTCTTACTTCCTTCCAAAAAGTAATTTTAAAATTGCTTAATCAAGTCCCATATTTGTATGTATGTTTGTGTAGAATGTTATATATCTATATGTGTATATAGATGTGTATATGTATATAAATGTGTCTATATTTGTGCATATATTTATGTATGCTTGGGTATTGATATATATATATATATACATGTATGTGTATTGTAATTATATATGTGTGTGTTTGGTTATATATGCATATATGAGTGCATATAGACATGCCTACATATATATATATATATATATATATATATATATATATATGACTCTTTCATACTGATTTTAAGGAAAGATGTACTCTATGGTGTTATTAAAATTTGGAGGGTATTATTTCTCCATTGACCAAAATGATAAAATCATGGCTTATGAAATTCTTTGCCCGGGAGAATAGAAGGGAAACATTTGCTCTCAACTGCAATGAAGTTCCTATTTGTGACTCCCAGTTCCCGTATTAAAGCGCTTTGTGTCTGTTTATTCAGAAGATACCATTTAATTCCATACAAACTCCACAGTAAGCTGGTCGAATGTGAAATCAGTTTATAAGAACTCACTCGATACAGGATATGTGATTTGCCTTCCTTTGTTGCAGAACTTTCTTGTGAGTGTAATCATGCAGATTGGTCATGACATTGCTCCAGGAGACACTGCCTTTAATCTTCCTTAATTTAGCAAATAGATAAGTCATTTTGTTCACATTTTGATTAGCCTTTTATGTACTCGGAAAAATATTGTTCTTTGAAGAAGGGAACTGAGCAGACAGAACACTTGCCTAGTATGCATGAAGCCCTGAGAAAAATCTAGCTGTAGGCGGAGCCTGCTCATTCATTTTCCGGCCACCCGGACCGGAGTAACAACACAGAAACTATATTAGTTACAATACTGTTTGCCCTATTGGCTCAAGCTTCTTATTAACTAACTCTTACATCTTAAGTTAACCCATTTCTATTAATCTACATATCACCATGAGGCTGTGGTCTACTGGTATGTTTTTTTTTTCTCATTCAGCAGTTACATGGAATCTCTGACTCTGCCTACTCTCTCTCTCTCTCTATGACTATATTCTGTCCTGCTATATGCTGAAGCAGCTTCTTTATTAACCAATGGTAATAAAACATATTCATAGTATACAGAGGGGAATCCCACATCACCCAGCACTGTATTTAATAGGTATTCTGGTGCAAGCACCAGTAATGCATGTCTACAGGAGGTAGAGGCAGTAAGTTCAGAAGTTTATG
>JAQHUG010000050.1:3557048-3567899 GCA_028555095.1 Dicrostonyx torquatus | reverse complement strand
GTCTGTACATTGGCCAGTTGTGACTCTCTGTGTTAATTGTTATCTATTGCAAGAAATCTCCCCAAGGAAGGTTGAGAAACACATTTTTCCATAAGTACAGCAATATTTGCCACTGGGAGTCATTTTAACCTTATGTCCATTTAGCAGAATACTAGCTAGGTATCATTATTTATTATGTCGTCAGGTACTTGGATGAATTAACAGTGTTGGCTATGGGTTCCATCCTATAAAATGGGCCTTAAATCCAGTATGAAAGTGATAAGTTACACGTACAACATTAGTATTACTATTGTACCCTGTGGGCATATCTTGCCAAGCAGGTCATTATTATAGCTTGCAAAGTTCGTAGTTGAATGCAATTGATTGTTACTTTTATTTTCTGTCAACATGTAGAACACCTCCCAGCAGTATGAATGCTAGCCAGTAGAAATGAAGCTTCCGGTTGAGTTCAGAATACATTTCTCAATGTTTTATGACTTAAGAATGTTGGTACCTTCAGCAACAAATTTTTTTAGTGTAAAGATTTCAAGGATGGCTAAGAATATTGGCAAGAGCTTGTAATATGTGAGGAGTCTATGGATACCCCTGGCCAACAACTAAAAAAGAGGTAGCCCATTATAGCTCCCTGTGTTAGTTACCAATCTAGCAAGAAGAAGATAGAGATGGCAGAGCCCTGGGCGGTACCACATTTTTTACCCTTGTAGACAAGTCAAGGAGAGCCTGGAAACTGCCAGGACTCAGAACTCACCCTCTGAACAGACCAAGCTATGGGAAAGTTCCCAGAACAGGGAGGAGATGGCAGCTAGATAGTAATGGTCTGTGGGTGGAGGGAGGCAGGGTAGTAGGAACCTGGGAACGGTTCTGCAGAATTTAGATCAGCTGGCTTCTCTGTATCTCCCTCGGGGGGGATGGGATACTGAGAGTTTTATTTGATAGCATATGCCATCTAGCTGTGGTATTACTACTGCCCCCATTATATGGTAACTCCATTTAAATTTTTATATGTTTGTAGTTTAGAAAGCTTCTATAGTAGTAGTTTCATGTTTTAAATATTTGAAATCTCCTTTGTTTTAGTTGTAGGAAAGTGTTCACTTTAACTTCTCATATAGAATCCACAGAGAACCTTAGAGGGTTAGCCAAGAGAGCTTTAGTAAATACATCACCCAGCGGAAGGGAACAGCCTCATGTCCTAGTCTCACTCCAGTGACAAGTTGAACTTAGGGTGGCTGCCGGCGCTCAGCTTCTGCCTCTGCTTCTCTTTCTGCATGTGTGCGTCACCCTGCACGTTATGCTCAGTGTCACCCTACACATTATTCTCTGCATTACGTCAGGACTTCTGTTTCTGTGCGAAGTACACTTGCGTCTGCACCAGACGGAACCCACAGGGTAAGCGATGGATTTCTGTGAACCGCGTGCCTCTGCTCTCAGAAAGGAACTCATTGTCTGATGTGGTCTGATGCACTTCGCCACCTTTCTACTGGTTCACTGCTCTTGCGTATTTCTGCTGGATGCAATGCCTCCTCTGCATTACTTGACGCATTTTTTTTTAAACCTCCATCAGAGGAAGTAGTTTCTTCACATTGGGAGCATGACCCCCAGAAATAGTTCTTCTCAAAAATGCCAAATGCCTGAACAATGTTTTCCTGCAACATAGAAAGATTTTTCAGCATGAAAACATTTTTAAAATCTTTTAAAAATTTTAACTTAACAGTATTTTTGAGCTCTGTTTTTCTCTTCAAAGACAATACTGTTAATGTATGAATTTTTTCTTTCATCTTGTTAATCAGCTTCCAAACCTTTTCAAGCCCTGTGACTGCATGTGATGGTTTCCTGTGCCCCTGGGCTTAAACAGGCAAACCACAGGATCAAGTTTCTCTAAGTCTACACACACCAGGAACAGCTTCCCTGAGGATCTAATCTAGGTAGTGTTTGTTCCCGAGATAACCCCAGTCCTGAACCTTGATTAACTCCAATCTTGCCATCTTGGAAAGTAAGAAAGTTTTAGAGAGAAGTTAAACTATTAAGTTAATATATGTAAACACGCATCATGTTTCTTAACATAGACAATGTATTAAATCAGTATTGACTTTTCAGAAAAAAAAAATCTTAGGTATTTTTGAAAATTCACTTTATATATATGAACATATGTATGAACATATATATGTTTATGTCTAGGTAGGTGCCATGGAAGCTAGAAATGGCCACTGGATTCCTTGAACTGAATTTACAAGTGGTTATGAGCAGTCTGTTGCAAATACTAAGTACAGAAATCTAGCGGTCTGCTCGAGTAACAGATATTCTTAATGGCTCACCTATCTCTCCAGCTCTTCTTAGACATATTACCCTTCCCACCAAACCTTTCTAAACTCTTGACCAAATTTTACCTCAAAATAAATTCAATAAAGTCTATAAGAAAACTTCTGTAGATCTCTTTTTTTCTAGCTTTTTTTTTGCTTATTGAAAATATATTCTTTGCATACAATGTACTGTGATTATGACTTTCTCTCTCCCAGCTCCTCCAAGATCCTCCCTACTACCCTTCCCATTCAAGTATAAAACTGTCTGTCTCTGTGAGAAAACAAATGGACATCTAAACAATACTACAATAAAATAAAACAGAAGCAAACAAACTGGAATAGGGCAAAACAAAGTAACAGAAGGAAAAGAGTTAAATAAAAACACAGGAAACACAGATAGATGCAGAGACACACATTCATATACACAGGAATCCTATAAAAATGGGAAAACAGAAGTCATAATATATATGCAAATGACCTGTAAGGTTAAAAATTTTTTAATGTCCTGACAAAACTTTATGAGACAAACAACCTCCAAAGATGTCATTAAGATAAGTTGTGTTAATCATTTACTGCTGGGCGTTGGCCCTGACTTAAGTATGATTTGTGTGGTAGTTTAGATGCAATTGGACCCAGAAGCTCATAGGAAGTGTAACTATTAGGAGCTGTGGCCTTGTTGGAGGAAGTGTGCCAGTGTAAGGGTGGGCTCTGAGGTCTCCTATGCTCAAGCTTCACTCGGTGTAGACTCAGTATACTTCCCTTGATTTCAGATCAAGGTGTAGAACTCTCAGCTCCGTCTCCAGCACCGTGACTATCTGTACGCCACCGTTTCCCACAGTGATGCTGATGAATGAAATCTCTGAAAATGTAAGCCACCCCAATAAAATATTTTTTCTCAATAAGAGTTGCCATTGCTGTAGTGTCTCTCCCCAGTAATAGAAACCCTAACTAAGACAGCTTATATCCACAGCAAGACTCCTCTGAGCTGGAGAAAACTAATTTGTCTTTGAAAGTGTTTTTTAACTGCAGATAGCTTCTGAATTGGGGTGGAGGCTTGTATACACTTTTCTCAGAGATGGAACTCCACCTGGCACAAATCCATGCATGCCCTTTGTGTATTGCCACAGTCTCTGTGAGCTCATGTGTGCATAAGCTCTATTGTGTTTTAAAGGCCTTTATCTCCGTAGTGTCTTCTATCCCCTTTAGCTGTTATACTCTTTCAATCGCCTCTTCCACAAGGTTTTCTGAGCCCTGAAGGGGGTGATTTGAAAGAGACATCCCATTTAAGGCTGAGTGTTCCAAGGTCTCTCACTCTCCCTCCATATGTTGCCTGGCTGTGGGTCTCTGTATGTGTTCCCATCTACTACGGGAGGAAGCTTCTCAGATAATCTCTGAGCAAAGCCCCATCTACAAATACAGTGAATGTAGTTAAGAGTCATTTTATTGCTACATTCCTTTAGCAAAAAAAAATAGTATTTGGTTTCCCCCTAAATCCTTAGCCTGTCTAGTGTCAGGTTTTTAGTTACCTTAGCAGTGTCTACTATAGGCTCAACCTAATAAAGTAGACATTAAATTCAATCAGATATCAGTTGGTCACTCCCACGAGTTTTGTGCCACTCTTACACTAGCCTATCAAGTAGGCAGGTTATCATTGGAGATTAAAGGGATTGTTGCTGGGTTAGTGCTTACCTTTCTCCTTTGGTAGCATGCAGAGTACTTTCCAGTACTATGAACACTGGTCAGAAGGAGGTAAAGGCTCTAGGTAGTTACCTGCTCTATTTCTCCATGTTCAATGAATTGCATAGGTGTTGTCTTAAATAATAAGGCCTTACTGTCAGTTTGTGGAAAATAACCAATAGCCTTAGAGATAGCCTGCTTGTTTGGATATTCCAATGAAGCCTCCTTGGCCAACAACTCAATTATATGCAACCTATTCCTGGTACTGAAACCTTCATTTGGTTACAAGATGTCCAGTTGGAACTCTGTCACCCCTGATATTTGACTAGTTCATCTAGATCACCTTCATACACATTTACATGTTAAGAAGCTTCTACTGTTTTAAATTTACATACTATTCCTCAAATGGCCCTTTATTTTAGCTGTCCATCCCATATGCCCTCCTTTATCCCACTTTTGCCTCTCTCGCCCATTTGGTCCCCCTGTTTCAGTATCCATCTTATCCATCCATACCTATCTATTTCTCCTTTCTAAGGAATTCTACCTCCTGTCCTTTACTCTATATCTAACCTTTGTGGTTATATGGACAGTGGCTTGCTTACAGAAGACTTAACAAATACCATCTACATAAAAGTGAATATATACCATATTTGTATTTGTATTTCTGGGTTGAGTGTCACTTCACTCAACTTTATTTTTTTTTCTAACTCCATCTATTTAATGTCAACTTTCATCATTTGAATGGCTGGATTCATCCAGTATAGAGTTTATAACCCTATTATGTAAGTATATCATGTTTTCTTTATCCATTCTCCCATTGATTAACATCTAGTTTGTTTCCAACTTCTGGATATCATGAATAGAGCAGCAATAAATATGGTTGAACAAGTGTCTCTGAGGTAGGATGAAAGTCCTTTTGAAATATACCCAAGAGTGATATAGCTGAATCTTGATTAGATATATTCCCATCTTCCTGTGGAATCACCACATTGATTTCCATAGTGGCTGTACAAGCTTGCACTCCTTCCTCAATGGATGAGGCACTTCTGTAGATCTTGCTTTATTTCAAATAATCCCTGTGGGATCACTACAGATGTGTCTCAATGTAGAGTGTGTGCATAGCATAAATGAGAACCAGAGTTGTATCCACAGCTCCTATTCATCAAACAAAGCTGCATGGTTCTTCTGATGCCTATGAGTAGTTCTACTTAATAGTACTAATAGCTGCTGATGTTGGGACTCCACCCATGTCCTTCTCTTCAGACTAACATCACATGTCCCAGAATTGTTGTGGTTTAGTTCCAACGATCCATATCCTCTCTTTCTAAGATCATAGTTCCTGACTGAAGTGAAAAGTGAACCACCATTTTTTTTCTGGTTTTGTTTTGTTTGAGACAGGGTTTCTTTCTCTGTGTGTCTCTGGCTGTACTGGAACTTGCTTTGTAGACCACAATGGCCTTGAACTAACAGATCAGCCATTCTCTTCCTTTCCAGTTATGAGATTAAAGGCATGTAACACCAACTGGTTTGAGAAAGCATTCTTAAGTGTGCCCAAATTATGTCATGTCTGCCCTCTTAACATGAAGGGGAGATACCTAATGGAGGCTTTAGGATGATACCCCAGTGTTACTGGGTTAGAGACCATGGCATGCTGCTAGGAACATTTTTGTGTTGATGCTTCTAAAATTGCATATACCCTATATTTCCCTTCTGCACTTTCCCTACAACCTCCTAGAAGCATCCTCTTGGTCACTTTCTTCCAGTAAATCAAATATTAGTCTCTGCCTCTGAGAAATTTGTTCAGATAAGTTTAGAGACTGGACAGGACCAAGGTGAACAGCTGCAGAACCTCTGGTGAGGCTCGGGCAGAACCTCTTTCTGGGACACAGAGTCCTTCATTAAATAAATAATAAATAAATGAATCTCAAAATATCCCCAATTCTTGCTGTACAAACATGTCTCAACAACAACAAAAAATTGGCTCATTTATAAAAAAGGTTTCTAGTTCCAGAAGACACTGCAAATCCACGGGTATAATAAGCCCAGAGTATTAAAACCTCTTTGACTTGAAAATCCTCCAACAATTGATTCTTGTACATTAGCTAAGCAAACATCATTAAAATATGTTTTTGCTAGAGAGCAGTCTTTCTTCTCTTTTAGGATCCAAACACTATATGGGATAGTGGAGGAGATTTCATGTGTCCCAGGCTCTGTGACTCCCTCCTGTTCATTTATTCTACCTTTTTGTTTTGACAGTCAGATCTAAGTGCAAGAAGACTGACAAGTTAGGTTACATGATCTGAAGATCTTATCCTTCTTCAGCCCCGACTCTTTCCATCAGTCTTCCAGTTTAAATCGTGACCATACAGACAGTGTGTGGTTAATGTTTATGAGCTTTATCTTCCCATATTTTATTTAAATGGAAACTTCCAGGTACTGTCGGAGGAAAACACAAGCTGTTATTTCACAAGAGAGCCAACCCTCATGTAAAACAATTAAGGAGAACCTGACAAATGGTGACAGCTGTTAAGCTATATTCTGCTGTTTGTTTAGATAACCAATGTATCGATAAACAATGTCTAGTCCAGAATAGAAGTTGTACCACATGAACCACTGACAGCCTCATCTGTACCACTGGGAAAAGTCTGACCAAGTCTGTAGCATGTGACATTAACTTGGAACACCCAGTGACTTTAGTGCATACTTTTGTATGCTGATAGGAAGTAGGCTGTCATTCCTCTCAAGTCGTGTCCTATTCCATGCCATGGTGGTGTGATTTATTGGAACATTGTGCACTTTTCAGTATTTCTAGGAAGAACCATTTAACTTCTGGGATAACATTAATTAAAGTCAGGAGACATTAACATTTCATTTCCTATCAGTTTGCATATTATGTACTGAAATTTGGATGTGATTTGTAGAAAATATATTCTGGTACTACAATTCTAAGGTTCATTCCCATGTAGCAGCTGTAATTGCGTGTTTTGGGCGGATGGAGAAAGCATGCTTATCCTGAGGGTGGGACTGTATTGCTTAAGGAAGATGTAATTATCACATGACTGAAGTATTTCTTCCATTGTTTTCATGATTCAGGTGAGTTTATAAGCTACATCTTTTAAGTGGTTGAGAAAGGCCCATTTCCTGCAGTAAGTAAATCTTGCAGACTTTGGCTTCTTACTGTGTTTACTTTGACATTTACAGTTGAAGGAGTTAAGATTAAGAAAATTTGAGGGAGTAACCTCAGCAAGCTTCTGGTGCAAAGGTTATGGGGGTATAAGGAATGAAGAGAGGGGAAATTAGGGAATGTGATGTGTAAGCCACTATTTTCTTTAATAGCAGGTTTAGAATTTTGAGAGATTTTAGGAACCTAGAATAGTTACTGGGAGACAAAGTGCAGGGGTCCTTGGCTTCCAATGAAATTCTCATCATTAAATTCAGTTGAAAGTGTATTAATTAGCTAGGAATGAAAGAGTATTAAATCACAGAATGAAAATCACAAGTGACAAGACTAATATTCACGGGTGTTAGAGGATAAGCCGGAATTAGCAGTGTGATGTGACAGCTGACATTGACACCCTGAAGAATTCTGTGAGAGTTTAACCATGCCTGATAGGAGGAAGCCTGGGTCCCTTGGACCACAGCTCACTCAGTATGCACAGCCCCACTATAAACCCCATAAATGGGCTGCACCCCTGCATCTGTTATCAGCAACTGTGATTAGAATCACACACGTGGAATAGAGAAGCCCCTGAAAGGATAAGAAATCCTTGATGTCACCATGGATGGAAGGAAAGGATGGAGAGATGGGGACATTATTTTCTGATTTTGGCATTAAATGTGAATATGTAGCAGAGGATGATCATTTCCTCGATGCATGTCCATCTGGGAAAATTTGGAGGCAGATGGACTATTGATGAAGAAAAAAAGAAGTCTGACTATAATCTCTGTTAAGGCTGACCATCAACAGTGCCAGCTGCTGGCATATGGAGGAGGCAACCGCAGGGGCAGAGAGCTGCCTAAGACTGTATCAGCTGTAACAGGGATATTTACTAAACGAGGAAGGGCTCATCTAGAAGTTTAGTTTTGGCTGTACTTTCATGATACAATCGATTGATTTCCCCCCCACACACACACACACGCAGCCGCTGCACCCCGCACACACTTTGGGAAGTCTTCAGCCAGTGAATACACTGGCTCGAAGCAATTCTGAATTAAAGTGTAGCTACAAGTGAGTGGTTTCCTTGCAGCTCAGAGCCCCACATTTTGAGTTTGTAGCTCTGTACTCTGAGCGTATCATCAATGTAAAGAATATTCTGGTTTAGAGCTGAGTTGATTTCTTAGCTCTTTCCTCTAACTGGCCAGAGAGCTTTTCTTATTTTACTTGAATGGATCTGATTTTGTTTTATTTAAACTGCTACATTATATGAAAACTTATGAACTTATAGATTCTAATTACAAAATCCTTCATTAGAAAATAATTCTACACTCTCAAGTCTCTATGAGTCATGCTTTTCCCTCACTTGAATGACAAGTCAAATATTATTGCATTTTTAGAAGTCCTTTTACTTAGCCAACAGAATCTAAACATCAATACTTCAACATTATAACATACTGTTTTGTGCAGCTTAGAAATTAAAGAGAAACATTCTCTCTTTTTTTTTCAAAGACTCAGTGGGGTTTTATGCCTGTATAATTGATGACTTGACTTAAGAAAAACATTTGATTTTTATCTCAGACCTGAAACCTCTTTTTGGTGTTTGTTCCCTGTTGTCTGGAAAGCTAGGAGAGAGATACAGTTCCATCCTTCTGGCTTGCCTGTCCTGGTTGGTAACACTTCACTCATGTTCTGATGGAAAACAATTGAACAGCTGGTTCACTCTATCTCTACCTCATTAAGTACAGCTGCAAAAGAAAGCCACTATTTCAGCATTCTGCCTGTGCACACCCTCCCAACTGCTGCCATCATATGGTTCCGAAGCTAGAAAATCTCCAGTAAAGAATTAAATCTGTCTAATGTGACCTCTGATCTAGTGTTCAATATACAACCATTTCCTCTATTCAAGCAGCACCCAGCACTCGATAATTCAATTTATATTATTCTCTACATTTTTCACTTCACACACATCAAAACACAGTATCTGTGTATCAATTGTTATCAACAATGTTGCTATTTGAATGCATAGATGTGAAAATTGACGCTTTAAATCATCATTTTTTTTCATAGACTAAAATGTAACTATTCAGTTACTATAATTTATTTGCTCTTGATCAGTCCACGGAGACTCCATCGAGTAAACAAAGTATTGATACGAATAGAACAAGGAAGAATCTGCTGTTGAGATTTTGGGAAGCTTGACAGCTCCTGAAGAAAGCGATCTTATTTTCTGGCTTACCGGCTGCATGCATAGTAATAGCATTTATCCTCACACTTCTTGCACTTTTTCTAAACCTTTACACCCATCATTTCACCTGAGTAACTTCTAGTCTTCAAGTAGCAGCTAGATGTTATTTTCTTGAACAAAGCTTTCAAAAAGAAATATCTCATTACAATGGGCCAAGTACATTCTTTAGCTACTTTTCTACCTCTGAAGAATAGAAAAGGCATCACTGTCTCGTGTGAAAGCTTTGAGGGAGTTAGAAACATTAAATGGCTAGAGAGAGGGGGGAGAAAGAAGTGTGTATGTATATGTGTGTATGTGCACATGTATATGTGTGTATACATTCTGTGTATGTATATGTGTGTGCATGTGTTTGTGTCTGTAATTCTATTTGTGTATGTGTGTATGTAGATTTGTATGTGTAGAAGTTTATGTCTGTGTATGTGTGTGCATATATGTGTATATTGTGTGTATATATGTATAAGTTTGTATGTATGTAAATCTGTTTCATACTTTCTTTATAAGTCTGTATTAGCTCTTTTCTGGAAAAATACTGTTTCTAAGGACCATTACTCTCTTTTGAGCTCCAATTTAGGATTAAAGCTTTGTGGACTAAACCACACTAACAATTTTACATGACTATTCCAAAGCACATTCCAGCTACTTTATCCTCTGGACAGGCCCTTATATATTCATGTTTTACTGTGGGTGTCACAAAAGGATGAAAGCCACAAGAGTTCCATGCATTGCTTCACACAGCATTTATCATGGGGTTGATTCAGAGAAACAATTACTGCTGTCATGCTTCATCTGTAAGTGTTTTCAACAGCATGAAGTATGAGGTTTTACGTTGTCTTCTAGGAATGGACCTCAACATATAGTTTTGAAATTTTCTTCTTGTAGCTACGTGACACGTAAAAGTGAAATGATAATTAACATAATTGCCTTCTAAAATAGCTAGTTTTATTGACATCAAAGAGAAAACACCTGTTATCCTTCACCACAGTTATAATGCTAGAAAGTAGAAGGCTCGTTTCACTACCTTATCTAATTTTACTTATGTGATATGAGAAAGTGAGAATATTCCAAGAGAATATAAGATAAAAATATAACTCTTTCATGTGGGAAAGGTGTGCATTTAATCATTTTTTTCAAAGAAACATGAAACTTTGTCACAAAACTTTCTCAACTGATCTTATGGCATTCTATAAATAATTAGTAAATCTAATATATAAATATCCAAGTTGTGAGTGTAATATCCGTGTCTATGGGGCAGTGTGTCTTACAATCTGGTATTCATTGCAATATTCTTTGGGGATTATATTGTCAATCATCCAAACACTGGGCATTTGTATAGTAAACTTAGCAACTCCTTTAGGAAAAAGAGAATAGTTGAAAATACATGTGACATTGGAAGGAAAAGTTTAACTCCTGTCTAATCTTCCTTCAAATTCGTCTCTTCTGTATCATTATCCACTACTATAAAAATAACCTGCTGG
>JAQHUG010000050.1:3506681-3555780 GCA_028555095.1 Dicrostonyx torquatus | reverse complement strand
CTGTAACTTCAGCTCCTGGTGATTCACTGCCATCTTCTGGCCTCCAAGGCACCTGCATTCACCTGTGCATAGCCACATTCAGACTCATAATTAAAAATAAAATAGATCTATAAAAATAAAAATACAAAGATAAGTATTCTGCTAATATCAGAAAAGCACTATATAGAAAGGAAAAATTACAAGATCTGAGTGCACTGGGAGCATGGGGATCATGAGAGAGGGTAGAAGGGGAGGGAGAGGAAGAGAAGGGAACAGAGAAAAATGTATAACTCAATAAAAACAATAAAAAAGAAAATCACTATGAACTATATAAACTAAAATATGAGGGATTGAAAAACCAGATACAACCAGTACTGGGCCTCAGTGTGGGGAATAATAGAGATGGGGACTTAAGACCTTCATCATTTAACATTCAGCCTCAGTGTGAAGAAATGAAAGACATAAGTTATAAGTATCGTTGAGGGTTAGGAGAAGTTGGGATGTTTGTGCCTTGTTGAATATGTATCACAGTCACCAGGAGAAACCAATCAAGATCTCTTACAAACTGTTCAAAGTGTAAGTACCAAAATGATACAGCAACTACATATGTGTATTTGTATCTCAAACAATCGAAAGGATGGTCTCCAGTGCTGCCTGTGTCTCAGGCAGCTTTTAGACAAGATACAGAAGCTGCCTAAAGTGTTCAGTAAGAAGAGCTAATAAAGGAAAGATGCTTTGTCTGTACAATGGGACATTAGCCCACATTACAGGGAAAAGAAATGCCACATATGAGGGTTAGGAACTCCACAAGCTAAGGAAGAAATAGGCCAACCAGAGCTGTGCCAATAGCACCTGGTTCAGTTTCCATGAAGAGTTGATTTCCCACTTTCCCCCTTAATTACACATAATGTGATTAAATGTATAAAGCATGACTTAAAATAATCTAAGAGTCACTTGTGGGACATTGTGAGAGAAAACTTCATAGGTAATAAAACACTGACTCTTAATCATTTTCATTTTTGCTAGTGTGATCAGCAGCTTCTTGGAAAATTGTTTCCTCTAGGGCTGACAAAAATGGATGTGTATAAGACTTTCATGGATCACCTGTAAGGCCCCTTGTTTGACTTGTTCTTACACGGGCAATTGTCAGGCTTAAGCTGAGTCTCAATGTGTTTTCTTAAAGGAGAGGTGTTCATCTCAGCCACTCTTAAGAGTTTATGATTTCTGTGTGGGATCTTACATAACATTGCTAGATTAAACATAGGTTTGTTTTTCTATGTCCTGGTGCGACTGGCTCCATGGTTTTGGGGTTTACTAAAGGATATGTTATTTGACCTCAAAGGAATTCTTAACCTAGCTGCAATCCCAACCTTAACTCTACTTCTAACCCCATCCTTAATGCTAACAGAAACTCCCAAATAACCTTGAGCATAGGGATAACCTTAGCGCAAATCATCACTAACCTAAATTCACAACTTAATCTTAACACTTCACTTAAACCTAACACAAACCATAACTTGAAAACTGAAAGTAAAAAAGACCAAAACAAAAATCAAATAAATCAACAACCATAACTAAACAAACAAACAAAAAATACTACTAGCCTAGCTATGACAACAACCATGACCTTAACACTAGGACCACAAAGAACATTAAATCTAACAGTAGCCTTTTGCCTATGAGAAGCAATATCAATAATGAAAATTCTGAAACCTCACTATAAGCCTAGCCTATACCCAGATCACTAACACTGATCAAAACGTTACCTGTAAATGCACAACTCTAGGCCAACCGAGGCTTAGACCTGAGCAAATTCTAATCTAGCTTCTAACTTGACCCTTAATCTAGACATAAACCTAACACCAAAATATACCTCTAAAACTAAATTAAATTTAACCCTACTCCTGACTCTATAATAGCAATAACTCTGAATTTACCTCTAACCATCACCTAACTACAGTTCTAATTCTAATGGACATTTTCCTGGGGTCTCCTTTCTTTGTGATGGCCCAGTAGTCACCAGCAGCAGAACGGGTCCAATTTTATAAATGCCATGAATATATGGCTAGAAATCTTTATGCTTAAAATGCCTAAAGATTATTGTGTCTACCTCATATCCACAATCAGATGATACTTGGAGGCATTTATCAATGGTTCTATGGATTTGACACTAAATTAATAAAATTGGTGAATAATAGGAGTCAGCACTCCATCTTAACTACTGATTGTTCTACTTGATACTAATATTTGTATGATGTTTGGCATTTTCGTAGATTACTAAAAGTCATTTTTAAAAAATAAAATTTGGGAGCATTTCAAATGTGCAAATAGGCAGCTGCCTAATGTTGGACCAAAACTTCCTTACAGTACAACCAGGTGCAATGAGAAGAGGTAGTCAGGAAAAGGAAGCATAGGTGTGGCTTGGAATGGCTGAACAAGAGTTACTGGAGCTACAGGTGAATGTGAAGACAGGGACTGAGATGGAGCCAATACTCACATTATTCTCACCGGAGTCAAGCTCTACTGAGTTCCTTTGTTTTTGCAGCAACTGTAGGGTTGCCACCTTGGAGGGAGTAGCACCAGCTTGGGATGGTTAGGGTTTGTGCTCATCAGTCGTGATCCTCAAGTTGTTTTTGTGCACTAACTAATTTTGCTACCTCACGGTTTCACTCACTGTGGTTTTATTCTCACATTATTTTGATTCTAAAGAGACGTCCCTGACAATGTCACTATTTAAGAGAAAAACATCCCCTTCTCTTTCCTACTGCACTCCTCTGCCTCATGGAATACCACAGAGCCTCGCCCATCTCTCTCTGTGCTTCTGTCTCAGGTCAAGGTCTAGGATTGCCTCCGGAAGGACACACACATTAGCAGTCCATCTTTCCCCATCCCTTGGGTAGGTGTCATTCAGCTAAGTGACTGAGCGGAAGACCTGAATAGTGCAGGAGTTATTTTTCATAGCTTCCCCTTTCCATTTCATAACTCAATAGCTGTAAAAGCCACACTAAACTTGACAGAGGTGCTGAGGTGAGCAGTCTGTGGAGGAAGGAATAAAAGAGGTGCACAAAGCGTCTGTACCAATAACACCAGATATGACTTTTTTTTACTGGCCATGGCTTTTGTCAGGAGAATGACCTATCATAAATCTTAATAAAAAGTGAAAAACTAGTTCTAGATTAAGCAAGTTAAGATGTAGGCTGTGCAGTCCAAATTAAATTCTTCTTTCTCTCATTCCTGCCCCCTGTATATGTCACGGGTGCCTCTGTGTAGCTGTGCATGTGTGCACACATGCATAAAAGTTAGACTCGCATGAGCATCCATCCCAAACAATTTGCTTCGGTAGAAATTATCCTGTACACACTTCAAAACAATTATTTTACTTCCTGGACTTTTCTAGAATGTACTATAGAATTAGAGAAGCCAAGAAGAACAAAGCAATAACTTAACTCCATCCTTAGGTTCCCAGAGAAAGTGTGAGAAGCCACGAAGTAGATGAACCACATCACTTGGCTCTGCCCAGTGTTCCCTCAGAAACATTGTGAGCCAGAGTCTATACTTTTGAACTCCACTGGAGCAACACAGAAGTCATTTTTAAGCTTTATCATCCATATTGCCCAGAGCTAATGCCCATACACAGGCTTCTGAGCAGACAGTCTATAGCAAGAATAATTTCTAAGTCCTACAAGTCCGGGTTAGAACTCACTGTTATGGGCTGAATTCTTACTGTGTCCTCTCCCACTATTCAAATGTTGAAGTCCCGACTGCCAGTGAAATGATGTATTTGAAACTGTGAGTTTCAGGAGCCATTAGAATGAAGTCTTGGGCATGTAGCGGGTATGTACTGCATTGGTACCCATATAAAAGACACAAGAAGACCGATTTACACACACACAAGAGGCCAAAGAAAGACAAACTTTTTGGCAAACCATGAAGAAAGCCCGCATGAAGAACTTAATTAGCTTGCACGTTGATACTGAAATTCTGAGCCATGATAAATTTCCATTGCATAAGCAACAGTCTCCGTGATATTCTGTTATAGTACACCAAGCAGAATAAGAGGCCCAACTAATCTTTTTCCTTTTCAAAAATCTCATGATGGGTCCTTAGAGTTGAAGCATACCCACCAGGACGTGGAAGTAGAGGTGGATTCGTGAGCCTCAGGATCTAAACACACTTCAGATTGACTGAGGAATCTGAAGCTTAAAAGATGTATGTTTCATCCTTCACCATGGTTATAGAAACAAAACATCTGTTAGAAGAAGGCACTCTGAGCATCCCTGATGCAGATAGATTTCCAGTCTGTTGAGATGCCTGCAGGCTGTGCAGAGGGCTTCAGGGTGACAGCTTTGTGAGTCGTCAATGTGGTGGAGTAGACTCTTCAGTGAGGCAGCTGCTTGGGGAATCATCCTCGCTCCTGTAATTTTTCCCCAACAAAAGCTCACTGATTCACCAAGATGGGCTTGGCTGCAGTCATTACTTTGGTCTGTCATGGGTTCCCTATTTGGGGTAAGGAGATATGTATGTTGTGTTTCCCCAGGAAACTCTTCCGCACAACTGCTGTCTCCAAATGAAGGGTATGGATTCTTAACCCATGGGGCTTTCAAAGAAATGGCCTGCTGTGTTTTAGCAGTGAGGCTTCTATTAATAGATTTATAATAAATTTGTCTCTCTGAACATAGAGCCAAGTTGGGCTTCTCACATCTATGAAAATTCTAACTCAGACCTTTCTGAACTACAGTCCTCTGTTGTTCTAGATTGTACAGTACTTCTTGAGTTCTGTTGACATTTTTGATTCTCAACCAAGGGAGTCTTCTGACTCCACTTTTATCCACACTTGCTTACCATGAGCCATATTGTTTTGCACTCTTGGGTCATCTCACTTCTACATCTAGCCTCACTTCTGCTGATGGTTGGGGACTTTACCCCTAGGCCATTTCCTGTGCAGAATTACTAAAGCAAAAATGATTCCATATTTGAAGTCCGTGTATTTCTGGGCCTATAGAGTCTCTTCCTTCTTTTACATCTCTAATTATTCGCATGTAATCATTTTTTGTGTGTTTGTTTCTTTCTGTTTTTCAAGACAGGGTTTCTCTGTAGCTTTAGATCCTGTCCTGGAACTAACTCTTGTAGACCACCCTGGTCACACAGAGATCCGCCTGCCTCTGTCTCCCAAGTGCTGGGATTAAAGGCGTGCACCACCACCACCTGGCTCCTTTTTTTTTGTATGTAATTTTTTAAAAGATCATTCAAAATTTTTTTGTCTTACCCCCTTAGACCAGAAAAATTTGAATGTAGTTACCTGAGATTTGTGCATCTGTGTCTTTGGTCATCTTTGGGTTATTTACAAAGCATTATAAGGCCATGTGAGAGGATGGGCAACTCTTTGAATATTAGTTTGGGAAAGCCTACATTTTCTTCTTAAAGCTAAAGTGTGTAACCAGACTAGGGGCCAGCATTCTGGGTTCATGAAACTCAGGTTCCACTGTGGAAAAATATAAATGAGCATTAAAAATAATTAGAACTGAGACACCATGTGCATCTTTGGAATGATGTTCACAAACTTTGGAAAGGTGTTGGAGGGAGGGTTTCCTTGCCTACAAGTTTTGTTTTTCTTCCTCCACCACAGGATGGAGTATGGAGGTGGCCAAAACAGTCTGAACATGTAGATGTGAAGACAGCCCTGGCCAACTGTAGAGCAATAAGAACGAGTGTTCTCTGTTCTCAGTGGAGCCTCCTACGTGTATGCCTAAACATATTCTCAGTGTGTGGCTGTGTGTCTGTGTGTGTGAGGGATAGGAAAAGGGAGAGAGGCAGGAGGAGAGAGAGAGAATATGTGTGTGTTTACCATACTCCTTCCTTTTAAGAGCCTGCATCTGAAGAAACCAAACAAATAAAGGAGAGTTTATACATAAAACCACATATTGTATATAGTACTGTCCTGTGTTAGGCCTTCATGCTCCAGGAACCCCAGAAAACTCAAAACTTGCATAACTTGTTTAATGATATCATCTCTTGACAGCTCAGGTTCCTCTTCTAGTACATGGAGTAATAACGAAGCCATCACTGTGGAAATCATATTCCTGCCTCTCGAAGTCAATATGCACAACACATACCATAGCCCTAAGACTGCACCTCTGAGTGATGCAAATGCCACTGCAGATGAGCTCCACCTTTTGTCTGCACAAATGAACAGCTGCTGTGTGCTCTTCTGTATGCTATGAATATATGTGGCTCTCATTGGTTGGTAAAATGAAAGCTGCTTTGGCCTATAGCAAGGCAGAATATTTCTAGGCAGGAAAGCCAAACTGAATACAGGGAGGAAGAAAGGTGGAGTCAAAAGAGACACAAGTTAATCACCCAAGAAACAATATGCCAGCACAACAGTAAGATCTACAGCCACATGGTAATACATATAGGTTAATAGAAATTGGTTAAATAAATGTAAGAGCTAGTTAGTAGTAGGCCTGAAACTTAGGCCAAACAGTTTGTAATATTAATAATATTAATCCCCTGAGTGATTGTTTAGAAGCAGCTGTGGTACAGGATAAGACAGAGTAACCTCTGTTTACAAACAGCTTCCAATTGCAACTCTAACCATTTTGCTCACACTTATAGCTTACTTGCACAAGCAAAAGTGTTACCACCTATGAACTCAACAATTTAAATCAGGAACACATGGACACAATGGACATGTCACAATAGTATCAGAAAATTCAGGTCTGTGAGCTCATGTTAACACAACAGACTAATGTGATAACCCTTCACGTGGTTTACATAAAAGAAGGGCTGCCTAGCACTGAGATGTGTCATCATCTACCCACCTGAGGGCTGCCTTTCACTGAGGTATAGCAGCAGCCATCTAACCAGACCCTCCAGCACATGTATCATGGACCTGTGGAGTGGCAAATTCTCAGCACGTCCTTAGGGTTTCAGGTCTCAACCAAGCTCACTCAAATCACTACTCATTGAGCCCAGACACGTGTGTGGAATCAGCACGCCCCCACGCGAATATCTATCTGCATTGAGTTTTTGAAAGAGATGCCGGTGTTTGGTTTTGTCCTCAGTAAAGCCTCCTTGGGTCCTGTAGCCTCGGAACTCCTTTAATAGCCATTCTGTTCACACATGGTATTTCCCCAGAAGTAACATGTGCAGTTCCAGGGCTAATATTGGTAACTCGGATTAGAATAAAACAGGAAAATATCCCATGGAAACTCATGGAAAAGGGTAAGTAGATGCATAATCTCACACCTAACCAAGAAACTATTTATAGTTGATACCAGTTGGGAAAGGACTGGGCACTCTCAAATCAATCATCAATCAAGACAATGTCCCACGCATTTGGCTATAGGACAATTTTATAGAGCAGTGATTCTCAATCTGTGGATTGATACCCTTTCACATGGGGTCACCTAAGATCATCAGAAAACACAGACTTTTACATTCTGATTCATAACAGTAGCAAAATTACAGTTATGAAGTAGCAATGAAAATAATTTCATGGTTGGGGGTCACTACAACATGAAGTATTAAACAGTCTCAACATTAGGAAGGCTGAGAAGCACTGTTATAGAGGCATTTTCTCCATTAGGATCCTGTTTTGTGAGATATGTAGAAGTTTATGCCAAGTTTAAAAAGCAAAACAAAACAAAAAACAACCAGCACAAATAGGATAGAAGGGAAGTTACTACTTCCAGTAAACTTTTATAAATTTTTAACATAGATCATCATCATATATTTTGGTAAGATACTGTTTTATTNATTTTTAACATAGATCATCATCATATATTTTGGTAAGATACTGTTTTATTGAAGACAATGCTCGCAACCTAAGGGACCTACCCTTAGGTTAGATACCATGAGAATATTTATAGAGAAAGATAGGGTGGGAATTATGTAAATATTTAATTCAAATTCTGACAGATGACATTTGAGAAATGTTGAGAATGTAGGTTTTTTGGGCAATAAAATAAATAATGCTACAAATAATGGTATGTATTTGAACAGAGTAACATCTGAAGGTGCTTCTTCTATCAACATGAGTATAGATGAAAATTTCACATGTGAGTTTGGTTGATCTGTGGTACTAATAGTCCACATTGAATTAATAATAAATAAGTAAAAGGAGTTACATCAAAATTCAACAATGCCAGGCAATTCTTTTTTCTTACTGAATATTTATTTGCTGTGGAGCAGACTGACCAAGTGGATTTTCTTAAGTTACTTAATTGTATAGATCAATCATGGGGCAAGTAAAAGCAGATGGAGACAGAAGCATCAGAGCATCTCTTTTCTGTGAGATGCTTAGATACTGTCATCAGGGAGCACAATGTCAATCAAGTGAGAATTGTGCTGCACTGATGACTAGCGACCTCATGCCCCAGCACAGGCCAAAAATCTGTGTCTGTGTGAGCGTGAGAGTCCTGTGTGTTCTCTCTCTGTTTCTGAATCTCAGACTCCTTCAGAAAAAAAGCAAGTTTGTTTGAAACAATGATACAACTGGAGAAATGAAGGCATGGAATTTATACACCATGGAAAACAAGATAATTTTAGTAAAATATGATCAGAACAAGTGAGTATCCCAATGTCAAGGGAGTTACTGTGATTAAAATAATTCTGCTTGCTTGAAAAGCAAAAGCATAGACCTTTTGTGTTCTACTTACTATCATTTAGGGAGAGAATATTGATAGTTTTATAAATTCTGAGACTATAATTCCCAAATATTAACAATGTCATTCTCTCAAAGAATTCTCTAGTGCCTGAACAAATGTCAGACTTGCTTTTCATTATATTTTTCTGTGCAGCAACTTCATGGGTAAAGCTGATCTGAGCAGATGTTAGGATGGCTTCCACTTTCCCATTTTTTTTAATTTGCAATACTTTGAAAGGAATCCAGGTTCAGACACAGTGGGATCCTGGAAATGTTCAATTGTTTTGTGTTTCTGAAATATTCATTAGGAAATTCATTTTTTGAGTGGAACACAAACAACCTTGATAACGGCACCTTTGTACCAAAGGGTAAAAACACTTCTGATAATCATTTAAATACACGGATGCTTTACTGTATGCTGATGGAATCAAGCTGATTCTATTAGAGGTCAACAGAGTACCCAACACACCCACCTTGCCATGCCTCACAGCTGTGCAGAACAAGTGCACTGTGGAGAATCCACCCCTCATCACTTCTCTCTGGCAAATGGGCCCCGTCCAGGATTCTGGAATTCTTGCTTTTCTCTTTAGATAGTTACAGATGGAAGGCGATGACCTACCTTCATAGACTTCTCAGATTCACCAGCTTAACTGAAATTGATGCTCTCTCTGTACTTCATAACTTTCTTATAAATTTTTGTAAATATTAAATAAATTTTCTTTGTAAATTCTTGTAATGAGTAGGCTTTTGGGGGACCAAGTCTATTTGGATGCACACCTTCTTGGGCTGGGATGAAGGGGGAGGGCCTTGTACTTTCCACAGGGCAGGGTACCCTGCCCTCTCTTAAGGAAGCATGAGGAGAGAGAAGGGGTAGTGGGGGAGTGGGAGGGGACTGGGAGAAGGGGAGAAAGTGTAAATTTTTGAATGAAAAAAATAAAAAAGGGAATAAATAAATAAATAAAAAATTCTTGTAAATGGCTCCCTGTACCATTTTGCTACTCATGTGTCCTTTTATTGTTTTTCTCAGAGGAACTGGGGCCTCACATGTGCTATGCATCTGTATGAGTTCTTTCCTGGCTAAGCTGCTTTTGCCAGTCCTTGCAGCTAAAACATCACTTATTCTCAAAGGTCTGCCATAGTCCCCACTGGGTTCCCCCTCACTTCTAATGTATCCATGCCTGTGTATATGATCTCTGTCCTGTGAACCCAAACATGGCAAACCCATACCTTGCCAGGTAAGCCCTTCAGCCTTTGACCTGATTGGCATATGGCAAGGACTTGTTTTCAGTTTGCTTTATTACTGTTCTCAGGAGTGTGAGCATCCTCCATTGTACATTAGCATGTCTGCTGGTGTCTTCCTTGTGAGAGTCATGTTTAGGCAGCAATATTAATGAGACTTCATAGATGCTACATCTCTGACATTATAGGTGACGCAATCTCAGAGCATACTTTCTGTTCCTCTGGACCATTCCAAAATGATCCCTGAGGCTTAGGTGAAGTAGTATTTTGTAGATGTATCCCTTGGCGTTGGTACCCAAAACCTTGCATTTTGACTGGCTGTAGTTTTCTGTAATGGCCTCAGTCTATTGAAAAGAGATATTTATGTTTCCTTTATGAGAAATGAAAATTATACTTACCTATGAATATAAGGATAAATGTTAGGAATGTAGTTAAGATTTATGCTCATTCAGTAAAGTAGCGGTTGTAGATTCTCCTCGAAGATCCATAATTTCATTCCATGATGTACAGTGGTTGAAACACATTATTTTTCATCCATTTTTTATTTGTTTTGTCTCCAGAAGCATGGTTTCACACTCAAGTATGTGTAAGGCATGGAGCAGTCAATTGAATTCACTGGTATTATCATGGTTCAATTGACAAGTGCCTTTTTAATAATCATATTAATCAAACAAAAAACACACAACAAAAAAATTCATGCCTACAGCATTGCTTCATGACACATCTTCACAGAAGTACAGATTTATAGCTACATCTTAATAGTGTCTCACTCTAAAGAAAATCAATATGTGTATTCAGGTATGTACTTACCTCCAGATCTAGGTACGTGGCTAGAACGATACGATGAATATGAACAAAAATTAAGGACCCTTATGTGTCTTGTTATCTTAGCGTCTTTGTTGTTCTCTGGGCTCCCAGCTATGATAATCTCTGGGGAGGTCTCTAGCTGCAGTATTGGGGTAGTACTAGGCTGTGTTAGGAGAAGGGCTAGGCTGGCATTTACAGGTTTCACCTTCTGTGTTTCTGTCCTGTACACACACTGCACGAATGCTGTTAAACTTTCTTGGAGGTTTCTGCACTTGCCCTTCATCTCTGTTTATGCTTTCTTCTGTTGCTTCAAGTTTCTCTATCTAATTCTGGGCCTGCTTCAAGTGATATGATTCCAGACTCTACCCACCAGCTCACAGGAGCCTTTAGGGACTTTCTACACAGTGTCTTTATCCTCCACGCCACATAAAGCATCTTTCTTCAAAATATTGTTTGTTATACACCTTTCTCTTGGAGTTCTATCTTGCTGAATGTTGAATTTTCAGCTGCCAAATAATTTTACCAATTTTCAGGATGTCGTAAAACCTTTGATAAGAGGTCAACTAATACTGCTCCACAAAATTAAAAAAGGTTTGTTGTTAGAAATGAAATAGAGGCCCTCAATGAAAATATAGTCAGGAATTAAATCTGATGAGAGGAATTTCTAGTCACTTTTAGATCTCCTGAACATTTAATGGTGAGACTGGGGACAAATGCAGGAGCAGATTTCTGCTGCTTCTGTGAAATGCTTAATCTCTTCCCATACTTCACTTATTTGCTAATGGAAATAAAGCTTGGGTAGCTACCAGCGTGAGCAGAAGGGAAAAACACCATGCTTAAGAAGCTGGTTATGCAGATTACACATACAAAGGATTATGCTTTTTTTCCTTCATTAATTCATGTCTTAGTGTGTTTGGCACCATTCTATGTCTCTCCTTTATTTTGTATCAAGCAGGCTTTTTCATTGGTATAAATTTTTTAGTCAAAGGATACCCTGTGAACTTCCATTCAGAAAAACTGATAAGCACTGAAAATAAAATGGAGAAAAGTAGGTAAGAAAAAAGATACAGTCAAAACCAAGGCCAGGGAGGGCCATCTTCCTTTGATTATTAAGCGTTTATTAACATCACTTGCCTACAGCATGAAGCATCTAAAAGAAAGACTTTAGGTGAGGATGGGTTTCAAAGGTCCTGCTCAGTGGAAGCTGACAATACTGTAATGGAGTAGAAGACCATGGCAAAGGGCAAAGTTTCTCTCCTTGTGTCAGTGAGGAAGCATAGAGAGACTAAAGGAGCAACAAGACACAACCTTTATAGCCATGTCACCCAAGGATGTACTTCCTTCATCCTGCCCCCGTCTTCTAATGGGCCATCCAGTATGCCCTCATCAAAGGATTACCCCAGAGATGAAATCATCCCATGAGCCAATACCCCAGGAACAAAGTCTTTAGCTGTTGACATTTTAGAGGATGCTTTATTGCCAACCCATGCTCCATGGTTTATTTCAAGATTTGTGAAATGCCACACACATCTAGGCAGGCACTCCTTCTTGGTGACTAATGTAAAGCTGCAAGTCTAGTTAGAGAGAGTGGGATAGAGATAGAGTTATAGACAGATATAGACAGAGACAGAGGCAGAGAGAGAAAGAGAAAGAGATGGAGACAACACTTTCATTGTTAATATTGTCTCGTGTAAGATGAGTTCTGCCTTCACTTGACAAGTCTGAAGGTTGACTTTCTTTCACCTGTGATTGGCAGCTAGGGGCACAAAGTCATTTCCTTTACCATTAACATGAACTGGTGTTGGCTATCTTTAATTTCAAGGAAGAACTCAATGCCCTGAAGATCACATGTCTCTGGTTGTTTACAGAACAACTTTTCACCATATCAAAAAGATATGTATATTCATTTAAAATATTATGCATAATCGAAACTGGCTGCAATGTTCTACTTCTTTCCCCTACTACATGAGATCCAATGTAGAGTCAGAGAGTTGTTATTTAACTTCCTAAATATAAGTCAAAGTCACACAGTAGGGTTTCTGATATGGGATTCCCTTCTGTATGCTGTGAATATGTTTTATTACCATTGGTTAATAAAGAAGTTGCTTTGGCCTATAGCAGGGCAGAATAGAGTTAGGCAGGAAAACTAAACTGATTGCAGAGAGAAAGAAGGTATAGTAAGCAAGACACCATATCTCTGCCAAAGGAATAAGACACTGGAACCTTACCAGCAAATCCAAAGCTTCATGGTAAAATATAAAAGGGCTAATTCAAGATTGAAGAGCTAGCTAGAAACATTCCTGAACCATTTGGCAAACAATCTTGTAATTAATATAGTTTCTGTGTGATAAACTGGGTCTGGGCAGCTGGGAAACAAAATAAAGTGTCTACTTACAGGCTTCAGTTGTTACTTCCTTCTCTCGCCACAAATCAGACAATCTTGATTGGCTATATCACGTTATTTATTAGGAAAGATTTCTTTACCAAAACTTAACTACCTTTGCCTATTTCTTTCATTATTCCCTTTCTCTTCTTAAGAAAAGCTGTTTTATTTGTTTGTGTTTTTTGTTTGTTGGTGTCTTTGCTTTGTAGCTTCTCCTAGATATAGCTCCTTCTGAGTAAAAATTTGAAATTGTGGATCAATTTTCCAGAAATTTCAGACCATAGGAGAAAAAGTAAATATGCTCCATTTTTTTGCTATTTTTATAATACTATTTGACAAGGAAACATCTATGTAGAATGGTAAGAATAACAGATATGCTTGCGTGTGTCTCTGCTCACCTGTTTTATGATACTTTTTGACAAGAACACATTTATGTGGGATGGTGAGAATAACAGATATGCTTGCATGTGCCTCTGCTCACCCGTTTTAATACCACTTTAGTAGCTGTCCTTCTCTTAGTGGGCATTTGTTTTCTAGTTATGATCAACATGTAGAACACGACAGTACAGCTTATTAGCTCTATATTATGCACATGTGTTACATAATTGTGATTAAGAAAAATAATTACAGTAGGTAAAATGTGGAAGTAGCTATTCGTGTAAGTATAATTTCATTTATAGCCATTATTCAGGAGTCAATTAGAGAACAATCATATCTAACATTGATTCTAGTCATAATGACAACACTAAAATTTCTCACAACAAAACCAGTTGTAGACTTTGGACATTGAAGAAATAATATGAAATAAAGGCCCTTTACGGAATCATGTTTTCTCACAGGGCAAACCCTCTCATGCCTGCTATGCTATTGGGAATCTTGGTAATAGGATTGCCCTGATACACAGTTTCAATACCAGAACCAGGAGTGTTCTCCTTACTGTCAAGGCCAAATTTTACATTTAACTAATATGAACTGAATGGTCTCTAATAATCTCCAATGCAATGGTATTTGGAAATGGGCAGTTTAGAGACTAGCAGATTCGGGTGAAGTCATAGGGATCATCTCTCAGTGGGATTAGTTCCCTTATATTACATACCAGTGTATGTGGTCTCGCTGTCCTTGCCCTGCAAGAACACAGTAAAAAAATGTGGGTTAAAAAGACCATTATCAGAAGACAGTCATGCTAGATTCCTGATCGCTGGACTGCAATATCTATCTAGCTTTTGAAGAAACCAAATTTTCACTGATTTGAGCACCCAATATGTGCCATTTTGTTCTGTCAATCCACGTTATCTGATGATTTAGATACAGTCTTCCTTAGCAGTAGAGCATGATCTGGATGGCCGAAAAAAGAACAATTTGTTCATTTGATATTTTTTTTTTACTATAGGTAGGGATTTAAAGGCCTGAAAAATCTAATTTTCTCTACTGGGCAAACTCTCCAATGCCAGCTTAGTTATTCTTTGTTATCCAATTCACAAAGAGATATACAAAGAAGAGAGTGGGATAGAGATAGAGTTAGAAACAGATATAGACAGAGACAGAGGCAGAGAGAGACAGAGAGACAGAGAAAGAGACGGAAACAACACTTTCATTGTTAAGATTATTTGAGATTATGACATTTTTGAACTTGGACTCATTAATGGTTTCCAGTACTTTTAAACATGAAAAAGCAGTGTTGATTTTGATGTTCAAAACCCTCTACAGTTTCATCTCAATATATCCACCACTCATTCATGTCTTACAAAACTATATAATAACACTGGAGTCTTTGTTAGGATGCGAATGGCCCTAAGTTCTCCAAAACTCAATATCCATATGGATGTAAAGGTTAGTGTCTCCAAAATATCCAAATAGTCTCCTATTTTCCCAGCTTTGTCATCATTTGGGCTGGAAATGTGTGGCATGAAATGACAGAGTGTGAACAGAACCAGAAAGTGTAACTTCTAGAACACATGCACTTTTTGCATCTCTCTTGGTGTAATGACCGTGAAGGACACACTCTACATGTCATATGCACAGTAGAGAAATAATGCCTAGCCCACATCCAGCCCCTGTTTGCATGGATAATAGAACTGCATTGTGTGAAGCTTTATGTCCTGGTGGTTTTATCACAGGAGAAAACAGTGTTTGCCTTGCTTGTTATATCTCCAATAAAGATACATCCTCAACTGGAGTCTTGCTCTTTATGTCTCTACCTCTAGGAAAATAACATATTTGCAAATCTTCTCATATCCAAAGGCCTCTGAATTTGCTCTCCTGCTTCCTTACATTTCACAATATACCACTTTTTGTTATTTGTCAAGGACCAGTATTATAACTGAATGACTATTTAAAATTTTAATATGTATGTTGTCTTCTTTTTATATATCACCAACAGACAGTTTTAACCACGATTTTCAATAAGACATTTTTCTTTTTAAATTTATCTGCACTGTATCTTTGACATCTCATGTAGGGAGAATTAAATTGATACTTGAAAATTATGCTAAGTGTTTTTAAATAGCAACAGCCATTTCTGCTTCTTAGCAGAGGTAAGGGAACTTTGAACAGTATTCTAAATATCTCTAGGGGGAGAAATGAATGCTACACTTGGCTTCACTAAAAGGAACAGTGTGGTTCATTGATCATGGACACCGAGAATATGTGCTCTCAGTCTACATTGCAAATATAAATACATGTCATCTACAATCATCTGGGGGTCGTGGTGACCAACATGACCTGCATTTACTGATACAATCCTGGCTCAATGGTTAGTTTCTCTGCATTGGCAAAATTCCAGTTTGTCTTATGAGTTTCAAGCAAACTAAGTTAGGTGGATTGTTCAGACATTGCTAGTCATTAAGACATGAGAGTGAATTTTTAGTTAGCATGAGAGTGAATTTTTGTTCTCTACTCAAATTTGGGGCTATTGCATTGATTTGAACACAAAAGTTCAATTTATGAGATCGGAGAAAATTATGCTCAGCATGGCAGGAGTTCATGTATTTATTTTGAGACAACATCTTACATAGCCTAGGATGGCCTCAAACTCCCTAGCTAGTTAAGTGTGATAAGGAACTTTGGATCTTCTTGACTATGCCTCCCCAGTGCTATAAATACAGGCATCATCACTATAGTCAGTTTATGTGATGTTGGGGATCAAACCCAGGCACTTGTTAATGCTATGCAAGGAGTCAAAAATGAGCCACATTTCCAGCTTCAATCTGACTTGTCACGGTCATCACAAGGATGCTATCTATGAGAGCATAAGTCCCAGCGTTGACTCCACAGAGAGTTCTCTGACTGGTCCTGTATCACCAAGAATGTAAAAAAAGAGGAGCTTTGCTTGATTCTGGATCAGTGAGCTAACACTGAGCAACTGCCTAACCTCATGATTGAATTTAAATGTTAGTATAATGAAGTAGATAGCATGGCCAAGAAACCCAAAGTTAAGTCTCTGGTTTCCATTTTGAGTGCTTCAAATATCACAAATACATATGTAGAAACAAAATCCATTTGAGCCAAGAAATAAAAATGCAGTAGGTGACCAAATGCATATTAAAAAGTCTAAGAAAAGACTGGCCATAAGGGAGGCCATTTGGATATTTTGTCCTGAGTTGAGGATGAAACCTCCCTTTCTGTTCCCATGGTGATAATGATTGAGCTGGTTTCTCCTCAGAGTGATGTGTCATATCTGTGTTTGAAGCCTAGCTTTGTCTGAGTATCTCTGGATCTCATAAATTGTCCTATAGTGTAATAACCTATCTTTTTCTATAGGTAGCCCATGGGCCATTCTGCCTTTTATTAGTGTATATTAATTATACAAGTGATGAATTTGATTTTGTAATATTTTCTTCTGGTATGCCTTAGATAATTGTTTACAACTTTCAAAGCACCAAACGTTTTTAATTTGCTTCATTCTTGTTTTTGTTGATCTTGTAGCTCAATCAACCAAGTAAATGAGAAAACGAGGTTTCTTCACTGCCTCACCCAACACAGAGCTTGGCAATGCTTAGCATCCTGATTTTAAGTAAGGAAGAAAAGAAGTCTGAGAAAAATAAAATCAAGGTAGAAATATTTGTATCTTTCAAATACCTAGCATTTAACAGGAGTTTCATATTTACCAGCTATCATATTTTGATTTTGTCAGGTTACTCTTATTGCACTCTTTATTAGCTGCATTTTGTTTCTGAGATAATTAATCCCTGGATAGAATAAGGATTGTGCTCAGATTTTTTTAATAGCTGAAAATGTCAAAGAGATGGTATCTACTTCCTTACAAAATTACAAACAATTGGACAATATCTTATTCTGACTCTAAGAAAGAAAGGAAATGGGATAGAAAATGAGTATGAGGGAAAGGGAAGGAAGGAAGGAAGAAAAGAAGGAAGGAAGGAAGGAAGGAAGGAAAGAAGGAAGGAAGGAAGGAAAATCAGGAGGTAGGGGAGACAGACAAGAGCTTGAGATGGTGAAGTGTAAACATAGAGAGAGGTATGAAGAAAGCAGGGCTGAAGCATAAGTCCTGAACCCTGGCATCTCTGTCAGTTGCCTACTGTGTGAGTCACTGTCCTACTGTGAGTCATTTTCATACACTAACCATGGTTTTTACAGGTATATAAAAAGGATTCGCAAATGAACCACACAGAAAGTAGAAGAGACATTTCTGAAACACCTTCTTGACTTTATCTAGGTTTAGGATTTTCTGCAGTTTGAATTCTGAAAGATCATGACTTCTTGGGTGATATAATTAAAATTTGAGTTGAAATCAGTTAGTCAGGCAAGGCTTGTGGCAACATTGAGAGAGGAAAAAAAAGTCAACGAAGAAATTAAAATAGACACAAATCCAGACTTCCCTTCTCTGACAGCTCATCTCTAAGACTGATTTGGCAGGTTTCCAGGGAAAAGGAAGCAAAATGGTCCAAGTGATCAACTGTTTTCCAGTGTCTAAAATACCTGTTTTACCCCAAGTCCTGTCATACAGATTTATTGTTTTAATTTTCAACACAAATTTGAGTCTTTTCAGGAATGGATCTTCAACAAGACCTGCCTTTGGGATTTGTTTCCCAGCAAACCTCATTATGGCCGCGAGATATTCATTTTATTAGAGAGAGGAAGCAGAGTCTGTGTTTTTCAGCATAGAACAGAGTTTCAAATGCCATCTTAGCTTCATCATCCAGGGCCAGTGCCTGAGGAACTTTGTGGGACTCAAGACCTTTCTTTTTTAGAAACCATACAATCTCACATGATCTGGATATACTTTTAAATAATTCTTCGGAAATCAAAATACTCTTTTAACAGATTACGAGGAGCTATGATTTGATTGCATTTTTCCCCAGGCTCCCATGTTAAGCAGTTGGTCCCCAACTGATGCTGCTGATGTGAGGTGAAGGAACTTTCAAAGCTGTGTCCCAGAAGACATCTGTGCCTGGAGGTGTGCTCTTGGAGGTGTAGAGGGGCACTGGACTTTTCTCTCTGAGCTGTTTATCTCTACCATGAGTCAGGATACATATCCCCTACTGTTAAGGTGTTTATCTCTAGTTACAGCAACAGAAAGCCGAGTAACATACTAGACACAGAAATTTTTAATACTCAGTCTTATCACCAGCAGTGCACAAAAGTCACCATCGAAAGTTTTAGCAGAGAAAAGATGAATAATCAGAGTGATAGGGCAATTTGCAGAAATGGAGATAGTATTGGTGTATTCCTAATTGGTAAAAGTATCCTTCTAGAAATGACTTCACTCACCAAGGAGTTAAAAAATTAATGTCCATGTTCCTCTAAACCATTGCTTGAAAATAACTTTGATGGGTCATAAGGGTTATTGACTTTGTTGGGTCTGGATTTATATAGCAGACACACCTCTGGGCATGTTTGTAAGGGAGCTTTTCTTTCTTTCTTTTTTCTTTCTTTCTTCTTTTTTTTTTTTTTTGGTTTTTCGAGACTGGGTTTCTCTGTGGCTTTGGAGCCTGTCCTGGAACTAGCTCTTGTAGACCAGGCTGGCCTCGAACTCACAGAGATCCGCCTGCCTCTGCCTCCCGAGTGCTGGGATTAAAGGTGTGCATCACCAACGCCCAGCTGTAAGGGAGCTTTTCTATTAAACTAATTGGAAAGGGGATTTCACTTTAATGTAATTAGCATCATCTCATGGGCAGGGATAATGGACTGGTAAAAAAGGAGAAACACAGCATGTCATCGACATTAGTCACTCCCTGCTTCTTGTCTGAATACAATGTAACCAATGCTTCAAGGCCTGGCTGCCTTGACTTCCCTGCCATGATGGACCACACTCTCATTGTGAGCCAGCACAAGGCTTTCTGTCTTGATACTGCTTGTGTTATGAGTGTTGTTACAGCAATGGGAAATATCACAGACAAAATAACTAAAAAAGAATGATACAATATTTGTAAAATTCTAGTCATGTGTCTATTCATTTAATAAATATTTGTCATGCACCTGTAAGACCAGCAAGTAAATAAAACGGAATCAGTCTAGTAGGGCAGATAGTCTCTTCTATTATATTGAAGAGGGACGTAGGAAAGTGAAACCTTCTTTAAAGCTGACAGTGAGCAGATGGATGATCAATATCAGAGGCTCCCTTAGTCTGTTTCCTTGAATACCCCCACTTTGCTATTTTTCACATAAAATATGCCCCATGGATGTTTGACTCAGGCAATGGCCCAAGCTATGGGAACCGACCGTGGTGATTCAGAGATGCTGACCAGATCTGTTTCTCACTGTTTTCACACACTTGAATTTTGTTTGTCTTGGTGATACTCATAAAACTTGTTGAAGGCTGTGGTAACTTAAACAGAAGGAACTATGGGGAACATTATGGGGTGAGGCAGAGGGATGATGAAGAAAGGAGAAGGTGAGAAAGAGAAACTTTGAAAACCACAAAGGCGTTTGGGACATCACTTCCTCTGCTGGAGTAAGAGCTGGAGTGGGTTAGCAGTGGAGAGAGCACCACTGTTACTTAACAGTTGTGTGGGTGTCAGGTTCCTTTCAGCATAGTGAAATGAGGCAGGACATTCTCTATGGTTCCTTAGGTTTCTTGAGCTGTAGGAATTCATCGAAAGAAAATAATCTACATCCCTTCTCATCTATGCAGCTGGGAAATAAAATTCAAATCAGTCATGTGTCCAGTGTTGAGGAGGATTTGTCCATTTGCTTCAATCCCTTTCATTTGTCTCTTTTGAAAAATAATATTAATGTTTTAGTAGGTTTTTGGAACTTCCCCCTTATTAAACCTTTAATCAGAAAGACAGAAATCAGAAGAGCTCGGTGCACACAAAAGCACCCAATATGGTTTATCTGCATGGTGCTCTTTGGATGAACTTGTCATGTATTGCAAAGAAGAAATTTATTTCAAGGATATTTCATGAACAAAATTATATCAATATTTTTACTTAACACATTTTCTTACTTGGCTAAGGAAAAGCACTCTGAAAGAACATACTTCCGTTGGGGAAGAAATACATTTTACTGAAAAAAAAAAAAACAGGGCACACTGAACTGGCAACAGCTTAGTCACTAGCAGAGAGGAACTGCCAGTCCTCTCTGCCCTGCAGAGTGTTTCACTGTGATGTCATCATGTCTGTTGTCTTGCTTTTGTGCCTGCTCTGTGAGGACCAATTCTCAGAATCTTTGTTCAGACCCGTGTTGTCTACTTTCGCCTCCCCCATTTTCTACTTCTGGGTTTACACTTTAAGATGGTAGCTTAGATCTTTATGACATTTTAATTGGTTTTGTGGTAAAGGCCAATTTCATCCTTTAGCCTGTAGCTATCTCTTGTTCTCAAAACTGCTGATTGTGTTTCCGTTGTACGTTTATGGTCGTTATATTTAAAATTAATTGATTTATAATGCGGGAGTTGCTGTCTGGGTTCCTCTCTGTTCTGCTTGGTTCTGCAGGTGATGTATGTTAGTGTTACTATACTTCAATTACTAATACAAATCAGATACTGTGATGCTTTCTGCTTTATTTTTTTAGTTTTTTATAATTTTGTGGATATTTTGGTTTGTCCCTATTTCCTTCCTTTCTCTCTCTCTCTCCCTTCCTTCCTTCCTTCCTTTATCTTTCTCATATGTGTGTGTACTTGTGTGTTTTCTATATATTGTAAAATGACATAAAAATTATATTGAGCCTCTATGTTGCTTTAGGTATTATAATTGTTTTAGCAATCTTAATTCTTCTAGTTTACAGACTTAAGATACCTTCCCATCTATCCATACATTTTTTCAACCTATTTCCCTTCTTTTTATAATTTTCAGGGTTTAGCTTCTTACTTTCTTAGAGTCAACCTAGATATATGGAAAGATATTTGAGCCATACAATTCCTAAATGATTAATGGTAGAAAATATGTTAAAAATTCTCAGGCATAAAATTAAACAATGCTTCAATTAATCACAGAGATTCACAGCTTGGCAAAATATATAGAATAAGAGTCCATGTGATGTCTAACCCCAAGCGATACATCTATAGGGCATACACAGAAGGCCCAGGGAACATAGGGGAAGAGGGCATTTGTAAAAGCCAGCAGACAAGAATGTGTAATGAGAGGCAATGAGTTGCGTGCTTGTGAAATTTCAACAATAGGAAAGACATTCACATGAGACCAGGGGACTCTGCACTATGATGGAGGAAATGTTAAGAGGTCACACCCCTGGATAACAAGTTATAGTTAATACTGGATGTGCTGAGAAGCCATAATAAAGCCAGCATGTGCAATTAATAATGTTAATCAAAAGTCTTACGTATTTCAAAAAGGACCCTTAAAAAATAAATTGCCTTTTCCCTCATCAATCCAACTGCTGAGCATTTCCCAAAAGCATTCCACAACTGTATGTCAAACATCGTGGGTTTTGTCATGTATGGGGAACTGACTCATAGAAATGCAGGACAGAATGGCGGTTACTAGAAATAAGAGGTAAAGGGTAGGCAACAGTCGAAATACCAGTTACAAAGAAGGAATGTTTGCTTTTTCGCGAGATCTGTTAGCAAGCAGGTGAGCACACTTAGCCATCGCGCTCTAAAGAATAACTCTCAAAAGCTTTCATCACAAGTTGGGAAGTGATGGTTTGGCTTCCCAGCTTGATTGAATAGATTTAAAAAACATCCAAATATAATAGCATTATGTTGTACAGCATAAAATGATACAATTCTGATTTTTCAATGTATAGTTTTGGAAAGACAGAGCCTTAAAGTTGAGAGAAATTAGGTAGGGCAAATAGGAAACTATCCAGGGTCTTTTGGAATCATGAAGCCTCAGTACCATTGCCTAGATTTTGCTGTCAGAATTTCAACTCTAAAATCTCTAAGTATGAGCAAATTAGCAAAACTGTCTGCCTTGGAGTGCCATCTGCGAAACAGAGAATATCAGCCTGTGCTTTGTAAATCGGCCTTGGTACTGGATCAATGATGAATACAAAGCACATTCCACATGGGAAGCTGCTGAGGTTACTTGCTAAGATGTCAGAGTCTTTGTGGTACTAGGAAAAGGCACCTATAACCAATTATCTGTTTTTTTATGTCCTATACTAATGACAGAAATTATTGTGATGCTCGACACCATTTATAAAATGCATAGTGTGTGCGTATGTGCACACTTTGGTTCAGCTTGAAGCTAAGGAGGGAAAGATAAGCTAAGTCTAAAAATATTTGTCATCTGTAAGAAAAAAATTTCAAAAGGTTTTCTACAAAAAGAAAAATATATTACAGGACAAAATCATCAAAATGTCCAAACATGTATGGTTTATAATGTACAGTTGTCTATTTCACATCTCACTGCCCGCTTCAATGTTGCTAAGCATAAAATATTTGATAGACTAGTTATTTTCGTGGAGCCTCTTAAAATCATCCAAATGAATACTTCTTTCTTAAATTAGACAATACTTTTATCGTCAGAATACAAGTATGAGAAGACTGGAGGAAGAGAAAATAGGAGTTAGTGGGAAGTGACTTTAGACAAAATGATTAAATCTATTGATAAACTAGAAATAGCTTCCTCAGTCCCAGAAGATGTGGCTGAATATGGAATAGCAAAACTTAAAAATAGCTTTGAAAGTTAAAAGGACACTGTGAAAATAAAGATTAGTCACCAGTTAAGCAGCAATGAAAGAATTGTTCGGCAAGCAAATGAAATTGGGCTCATCAGAAAAGATTCTCAAGGAATTTCATGAAATTAAAAATTGCCCGTCTGAATAAGCATGGTGGCTTTTACCATTTCTGAAAATTTAAATAAAGAGATATTTAAGCGCTCACTTGAGTTGAAGTTTTCATTCGGTTTTTGCATGCCCTTTTGAGAGACATTTCAAACAGTATTATGCAGAAAGGTTGTAAGGAGACCGAAAGCATTGAGAATGTGCATATCTCAAGGTAGATAAAAGAGAAGAGATCACATCTCAGTGGAAATGGGCACGGGGAGCTGGTAGCCACACTCTCCTCAATGCAGTGACGCCAAATGACCCTTGGTATAGCTGTGCTTCTTTGCTAGACTCATCTGCAGCTCTTCGTTGTGGCTTATTTAATGTTTTAGGCAGTTATTAGAAACTGTTGTTTTATACCACCATCTTCAATGGTCAGATGGAGTCATTATACACATTATAAGACTTTCAGAAATTCCATGCAATAGAAAGTAGACAACACATTTGCTGACAGAAGCCCTGCTTTAGTAAAACTTCCAAAGCATACCTACCTTCAGTGGATTACAAAGAAGTAAAATAAATAAATACACACAAAATATTCTAAAGTTCTGGGATTGCTGGCTAAGACTACCTTGAGCATTCCTGCTTCTCATTTTCCTCCCTTTCATTCTTGTTTTCTGTTGTTCAATAAAAAAATTATGAAATGTATTTCTAAGGAAGTGTTCTGTGGATATATAACATTTGAAATTCTTGATGTTGAACTAGAAAAATACAGTGTATTATATCATTTTACTCAAACTGGGGAACAAAGTTTTGATGGTTTGAATGAGGAAAGTCCCCCATAAACCCATATATGTGAACACCCTTTCCCCAGTTGGTGCTGCTGCTTGTGAAGGTTGAGGAATCTTTAGGAGGTGCAATTGGACTGGAGGTGAAAGGTCCCTGGGCTTTGAGGGCTTATTTTAATCCACTTCCAGATCATGACCTTAGCTTTTCATTTTGTAATTCAGGATGTGATCCCTCAGCATACTCCTCTAGATTCCTTTTTGCCACCCCTCCTCTCCGGCAGGGATTCTCCCTCCGGAACCAAAGCAGAAAAAAAACCTCTTTTTTCCATAAGTCACTTTTGGTCACAGTGTCTTACCACCAGAACAAAGAAGAGCTAATATCTAAGTCCTGTGTTATTAAATGCTTTGTCTACTGAGAATATTGTTTAAAGAATGTTGCCTATTAAAAATCATAACATTCTCTCAATTGATCTGTGAAATGAATGTAGGGATCATCTCCACATAAGGGATCCTGAAGTCCAGAGGTTTTACACTACATCAGGAAACAACAAATCCAGCTGAGATAAACATCATTCTACACTTCAGTGTGAGTATAATTCAGGCTGAGATCTTCTCAGACATGGTCAATGGAAGCTGTAATACATGGTCATGTCATAGTTAATAACAAATAACTATTATACTTCCAGGAAGACATTGAGCTACATGGTGTGGCATCATGCACTTTATGATTGAACAGTCATACACCCTTCTATGTGATAACAATGATTTGTAGATGTTTCAACTTGTTTTTAAGAAGTATTTTCTGCTTCTACCAGTGCAAAGAACAATTCTGCACAGTTCCTATTTTTGTGAGGTTTTGGTCCTAGGATTATTGTTAGACCAAGAGCAATGGACAAATCTATGAAATATGAGGAGAAGACTTTAGCCAAGTTCCTGTTACCTACACAAGCAATAACTGGTGGAAATTATGGGCAGACCTTTCTGACTCTCAAGTTCCACATCTGCGTTTGTTTTTGTTGTTATTTCCAATTAGATAATTACACGTGTTATAATCACCAAAAGGAAAAGTACCATACTAATAAAGTAATGGAGATGAATAAATGAGGGTGTGTGTGGGAAAGTATTGTTGGTGCTTGTAGGAATATGTAATAAACAAATATCACTGGGGTTTTGATCATGCTACTGTTATCTCTCATATTCATTTTTAATTTTTTGCATCACATGTCATATCTCCAATATTCTTATATAAAAATTCCTCATTCTCGAGTACATCAGCAATCACCTTCTCTATCATGTTTATCTCGACCTTCCCCACTCCCCACATTTACCATCTAGGTTTCTATGTGTGATAAAGAAAGTCCTTCCTGAGTTTCCTACTTTTAGTGTATTTAATTTATTGGGTAAGTTGTGACCATAGTTAGATATGAATATAGACTTCAGGTAAGTCATTTCAGAAAAGAAGACCAAATGTGTTTCTCAGTGCACATCATCAAGGAAGACTATTGTGAGCCACAAGCTACATCACTGGGTAATATCAGAGCTCAGCTTTATTCCCTTCTGTTTTCATTGTAGCAAATAGGTAAATTATAGATGATTTCTAAAACAAATCCTTCTGCAAAATGCTGTTTTATCTTATCCAAATTGGCCAGGTTCATGGGCTTCTCCATTCTACCCAATTACATTGTTTTTGTTTGTTTCCCAAATCAACATACAAGAATATTTAACAAAACACAGGTGCAAACTATTTGAACACTCATGAGATCTTGTTTGGATGTATTCATATGAAGAAAAATCTCAGTAATTGCTAGATCTCAGCTATTTTGGCACATGGGGTTGGCTCAGAAAGGAACCAAACTTTGTACTTTGTTTAACAGTCCATAGCAACAGACAAAAGGAGTAGCTTTGAGAGAAAGTTGCAAAATATTCCATTTAGATGAAGGAAAGATGACCTAACATGTTTGATGAAATTTTCTTTTGATTTTACTCAACAGAGGGAGAGAGAGAGAGAGAGAGAGAGAGAGAGAAGAAGGAACTGTAAAATTGGGAATAACTACTCAATATTTTCAAATATAAGATAGTAATAAGAAAAAAGATATTAATAAGATATACTTGGAAAGCTTTTAGACTGAAATAAAAGTACTCTTGAATGAAATTTAATAGATACATTTTTCTTGATTTTTCTTACAGTTAATAATATCACACTTGAAACTTGAACTTGGAACCATTTTTTAAATAAAATATTGTTTTCATGTCAACACATAAAATTGAGAATCATCTTTGAGTGTATCCTCTTCTATTCATGAGAGGTTGGACACAGAAGAAAGCAGATCAGCAACGGCAGAAAGAAGGCAAAAAGGATTGAAATTCTTATTCCAGAAACAAATGAATTATGAGTATATAAATATTATTTAAGTTAGTTCACAACAAATGCTGAATATTTGTACATATATGTGCACTATATATAGTACTTAATTTTATTCATATTTTTTGTCTTAAGACACAGAGAGAGCACTAGCTGATGCCTGGGATTTTGTAGTAATTGATACAGCCTATATCTGCTTGCCTAGGGACAGTGATGCTCACAATGGCCTGGACCCTCCCACATCATTCACCAATCAAGACAATCTCTCACAGACATCAATGGCCATGGGCCAATCTGATCTAAGAAATCCACTAATCAGGTCTCCATCAGGTGACTGCATGCTGTGTTGTGTTGAGAGCTGAATCTAAGTAGGGAAACAACTGAGACTTAACTTGGCATATTAGAAAGATAAAGCCAAATGTGGGTGTTGATTACAGTTCCTCTGATCTTGGGCAGAAAAAACATGGGATGTTGAGTGATGTAGTTGCCTGTCCGGATGCATGATCTGCTCTGAGAGTTTACTTTGGCAATTTTCATCTGTGCCCCTAGCCCTTTAGTTGAGAATGATGAATCTGTCATCTGCATGTTGTGGGTAGCATTCACTTCAATAAATTGAATAAGATGTCATGCTGGTGTATTTCAGACTCTCTAGTAACCAAAATAAGCTGTCTCTCCCACTCTAAATGTGTTTCGGTTTTTCCAAAGGTGAAATATATGAGCTTGCTTCTTACCAGCTGAGAGCGATGTGACAAGCATAGAGTGTTCCGCTAAAGGTCAAGGAGAGGGTGTAAGTCAGAAAGGCTTGGAACACGAATTTCAGAAGTTTACACGCAGACGTATTGTAATCGGATGAAATAGGTTATCATGCCGATAAATCTATCCCAGCTCTTTTGCAGACTTGCTGATGCCGTGATTGCACAATATATGAGAGGCTATCACAGACAGGTGAACTTTACCATTATCCCGCAAGATGAAGGGCTTGCCTGTGATTGTTTATCTATGGCCTAGATAATAAAGCACTAGGGTTCTGCTACCCTTTTCTTCTTTGTCATCATCATTGCCATCATCAAATCTAGGCTGTGTCAAAAGGAAAGAAATGAATATAAAAAGAAAACCAAATTTTGGGAGAATTCTCATAGAGTGACATTCGTAGGATCAGTGTTTTGAATGCTGTTTATTTTCCATGAATTTAGTATCTGTCTTTTTGCTTTGGCTTGATTGGCATGTGGACTAAATGATAAGTTCCAAATACATTTTTCCCTTAGAATCTAATACTGTTCCCTTACATGGAAAGGGAGGTTTTTGTATAGTAAGACTCTTAAAATGGGCATTTTCCCTGAATTACACGAGTCTGGCATGATCAGAAGGATTCTTAGTAGATGGAGAAGGAGTGCAGAAGTTAGTTTTTAACAAATTGCTGTAAGTCCCAAGTGAGAGTGCTAAGAAAGTGGAGGAAAATTTAGATGGGAGAATCATTTTCTTCTCTTACTGAGAAAAATCAAATATCATATATATTCTGCCTATGAAGAAATCTCTTTATGTCTCACAGATCTTTGATTTAAATATTGTTTTGTAACTTTTAGAATTTAACAAGTCTGGTTGACTTCAGAATTGGCAGTACCTATAGCAGTGATGGTGGTTAGGGAAAAGAAATGAACATGGGCCAATGACCCATTCTTAAATTTCCACCTGAAGAAAGGAATATCTCATTTGCTACGAAAGAACTGAAATGTTAAAGTTTATGGTGGCTTAGTAGCATTTATTTGTTATCTGAACCTTGGTTAGCAAATAAAAGTTATAATTTATAATAAAGGTATTATAAGAAATTTTCTTTCACCCATTAACTCTGAAAGCTACAATAAGGAATGGTTGAGTAAGACATGCCAACTAGTGCAATAGTGGCTTGGGCATCACAAGAATAACCAATGGCATTTTTTATTGCACTTAAGTTCTATTCTACAAGATGAAACCCATACCTGGAACTATTATTGAGAGCAAAAACCTGAGGTTTGACATGTCATAGGCCCTAGGAAAGAACATAGTACTTATTTTGCTAAGGAGAACAGTATTACACCAAATGCCAATGATTTACTATTGCATCCATGGATTAATGTATTTTTCACTCTTCCTCAGAGAAGCTTCTATTTGAAGAAGATAACAGCTAATACATTGGTCAATCTACAGAAAATAAGATTACTGAGTGTTTGACCATAAACATGATACCTATGTTACAACCCTTTTCCAAATTCTCATAGATCAGATAGATTATAAGAATAAGAGGCAGTGGCTGATTACAAGGGTATAATATTTTCTAAAAAGAGCAGGTACAGCATGCACATGATTTATACAAGCTCCAAGCAAGACTAAATCCCAGCACATAAGGGAGAGGAAGGCGTGAAGTCCTACTTCTGAGAAGCTATTGGCAATCCATAGATCTTGGGTTGGTGTGGAAGTGGGAGCTTTAATCTGGGAGAAGATAGAGGTGGAGCCAAATATGATCCAAACACATGTGAAGTTCTCAAAGAACTAGCAAAAAATGAGATAAAAAGAAAAGTTCGATACAACTTAAATTTTACTCAAATGGTATCTTTAAAAAGATTTTTAAAAAGATTATTTTTTATTTTCGAAATTCTTTTTACTTTTTAATCTTGGAGAAGTGCAGTATGAGAAAATCCAAGAAGAGAGTGTCAGATCTCCTGGAGCTAGAGTTACAGGTGGTTGTCAGTCACCTGACAGGAGCACTGGGAAACAAACTCAAGTCTTCAACCAAGGCAGAACATGCTCCTGATGGCTAGACCATTTCTCCAGCTCCAAGAGAGAACTGTGCTTCATGAACACTCAGTAAACTATGTCATCACAGCAGGCAAGAGTACACAATCCCACTTCTGTTCAATGAGCATGGGAGGCAAATGTATAATTGAAGAAATTTTAATAGTGGCATTCGGGGGCTGGTGGAAAGTGGGTATGTAATAGTGATGTAAGCAGCATAAAGTTGTTTCCTTCGGGCACATAAAAATATTCTAGAACTAGAGCATGAAGATGACTGGACAGTTTGTTAAAATTACTTTTAAACTGACTAAACACCTTCATTAATAAATTGTGTGGCATATAAACTTACATGTCAGTAAAGGTCATGATAGAATTTTGCATTGTGGCCTGGGGATGCAGATTTGAAGCACTTGCCTGACAATTGCTCTTCTGCACACTGAGGTCAGTTGCAGGTATACTCCACACAGGTGTGGAAGAGCTGCTGCTGGTGGATCTGCAATTTACAGTATGACTTCAGTGGTCCCAGGATGATGCTGACCTACTCTTCTTTTGATGAATCTGCTGTGGAATTACAGGTCTTGAGCATTATTTTCTAACTATTGGGTGAGCCTGGATATTGTGTAAACCTTGGAAGTTTCCAGTTATACAGTATGGATCCTAGTAAATTGTGATTATAGACCCTTATATGTAACATGATTAATAAAAGCTCAGAAACAGATATTGGGGTTCAACCTGAAGACCCGAAAAGCAAAGCATCCAGCCACTGGCTCTTACCTCAACCTCGGTCCGAAAATGGTGATCTTGCCTCCAAAAAATCTAAGAATGAGACTGTGCCTGAGAGCTATCTCCTCCCATTTTATATTCCTCTCTCGGACTAGGATTAGAGGTGTGTACCACTGGGATTAAAGGCATTCACTACTTGGTTTCTATGGCAAACTAGTGTGCCTACTGGGATTAAAGGTATGTGTTGCTCTGCCTGGTGTTTAAGGCTGACCATAAGGGCTGTTTTAGTCTCTGATCCTCAGGTAAGATTTATTTATTAAAAATACAAATGAAATGTCCCTTTTTGTCTAAAGTAAAAAAGAAGGCTATAACTAAAGAAAACTATATGCAATAAGTACAATGACTATATAATATATATATGTATATGCAACAGATACATTGACAATGTTTAGTCTATTTGCATTTAACAAATTCAAAGAAAAAACCCACATCTATTCTATTTTAGTGAGTCCAAATTTTTGTACCTAATTTACTTTCTACCACAACATGAATTACCATTCAAAACCATCTTTTGATATCTCTCAACCTTATATTCTTCACAATTTTTAGTGAATTTCTTTTCTAAGTCTTGTAAACAAGGAGACTATCTTCAACTACCTCAGAGACTTGAGAAGGAAATAATATTAACTAAGTCAGCAGGAAGTGCAAGCAAGTCACTTCCAAAAATGTGAGTAATGACATAAATAGCTGGCTGCCTGGACAATCACCCAATGTTCCTCTATAATTTGGAGGCAACTATCTTTTCCCTAAAGACCAATTATATGCAATAGACCTTTCTGTGAAGCAGGATATTCTGATGGGCTGTTCTGCCTTGTATTGACAATGTTTGGTAGTCACTTTCTTTTGTGTCCTGCTTGTCTAATTAGGACAGAATACTGTCAGCTGTAGAGACAAGGGTATTTTCTTGCCCAGTGGCTTACTTTTGCCACAAAGAAAGTAAATTCCACATGAAGATTTTTCAATGCCCATTATCTTCTCTGAAGTAAATTGGAACTGCCAGGAACAGATACGTTTCAGTGTCATAAAAAAAAAGAACCCAGGTTACTAAAACAGCTTAGATGCCACATGTTGTCAATCTCTGAAGTGTTTGAATATCTATCTAAAATTAGTTTAACCTTGAAAACATACCTAATGTGATTGCAAGTTTGATTATACTAGGTGATTAACTACTCACCTATATTTCCTTATTATATTAAACAGTTGGTAATAATAATTTTCAAGGACTAAAAATTTGCAACACATTTGTTAATGAGCTGTATAGGTGCAATAACTTGAACAAGGTAAGAAATGTGTGTACAGTGTGTTTTAGCAAAATTAGTCTCAAATTTATATCAATATATACAATTTATATAAAATATAAGCAAGTCCAAAAATCCAATGTAAAACATTAAAACTAGCAATTTCTTTTTAAAATTAGGTTAAATAAACTATTTTTATCTTATCCTATCTATATCCTCCCTTTTTTTCTTTTCAGAGTAGATTCAATAATCTACCATTATCCTACCATATCTATATTACTCTTTTTTCTTTTCATAATGAAAACATTGAATCTAATTTCCTTTTTTTAGCTTTTTTCTGGACCATTATCCACAACAACTTGCAACCAATACACTAAAAAAATAAATTTCATAATCCATATTTTGGGAATGTGGACATAATTTTGTAGGTTACTTCCTGCTGATTGGGTGCACTGATAATCTTATGGGGACCCAAACAAAGTTTAGGATTATGGTCAAGTCCTGACTGGAGTATTCTGTGAGGCCAGATCATTTCAGCCAGCAGTCTTGAGGCTGTTATGGATGTAGAACTCAGAGGAAACTGCAACAAAGGTGCTCTAAAACATTAGGTCATCTGTTCCTATGAGAGATTCTTGAGGAGGTCTTCCTTGATCAAACCTTATTTTTCTTATACCAGAATGAGTGCATAGACTCTCGCTTCCTGTGGAAACAAAAGCAAAACCTTTTCTCCAAAGTAACATATCCTTTGATTTAAATTTTGAAGTCAAGGCATTTTCAAAATATATAGGTTGGATTAATCCAGCAGCATTTATAATCATGTGTTTTGGCAGCTTTTGCTCCTTCCTCAAGAATGAAACAATTCCAAGACAACACAGCAACACACAGTCCAGATTCTCTGTCTATTTTCCATCTTTACATTGAAGCTAAGCCTGAACAGATGGGAGCTAGGAATGATAGTTGTTCTTCTGAAGCCAGGTGGCTAGGTTTGGGTCCAGCTCTGGCCTGTGCCAGTGGCTAAAAAGCCTCAGGAAAATAGCTCTTTTTGTGAATTGATACCCCAAACCTTGGGAGCCAAATGTAAACAGAAATTGTGCTTTGGGATCACATGTATTTTTTTGGAGAATATCCATTTCAAATATCTCAAAGTCATTCATCTCTCACTCCAGCTACACGAAATGATCTGTGCCTCTACTTTATCTCTTTACTCATGTGTTTAATCAACAAATACTCCATTGAATGACTAATATTATGAAAACTACAAACCTGATAATTTTGCTGATCATAGTCATACACATAAACCACACACAGAGATAAGTCAGTTAATAACCATTTATTAATCACGTGGTATTATTTGGCATTATTAAAAACTCTCAGAAATTTTTTAAATAATAAATTTGAAAAAATAAGCTTGATCAAATGGTTAAAATGATTTAAAAAATATTTTCTGTGTGAATTAAAACATCAGTAAACTCAGAATTTTGTGGAAATTTGTATCATAAATATCAACAAAAGTATCTGAAAACTTATATTAAAATCTTATAGATCACTAGTATATGTAGCACTCACTTTGTTAATGTGAATCTCCACAGGAGCCAATAATTAATCAATGATTTCATTAACATAATTTCAAATTTTCACTTTCTCAAATTAATCAAAGAAGATGTATTACAGTCAAAATGTGCTTCACCTCTGGAGAACAAAATCACTACAGCTGTCTCATTTTAAGAAAATGAGTGATGAAATTGTACAAGGAAGAAGATAAATTGTCAGCCTTGTCACCTCTCTCAGTGATAACTGCAGTAATGACAGCAATTATTTTTAAAGGACTGTTTTTGAAGCGTGTGGAACTGAGCCTTAATAATTCAGCTGTCTTTGGGTGTGGCTCTCCTTCATGTGTGAGAATTGCTTTACGTTTTAAGCATCATGCACACTGCTGGTCTAGACCACTCTATGTCTATGGTCTGTACAGTATCTTCTTATGAATGACACACAGAGTGAGCAAGCTTCCTTATCACAAACTAATTAAGTCACAGTGTCCATGACAGAATAAAATGGACAGAATCAGCATGACCCCTCAGCACCTTATACATTGTAATAAATATTCTCTTCTATTAACACATACATCCAATTCTTTCAGGCTGTCAAAATTCTTATTTTATCCTAAACATTTAGCGAATCAACTGATATGGAATTGCAAATATATTTTTTTTCATAAAATCACAGACACAAAGTCAACATTATGAGCTTATAGACTCTGTACTTGGAAGAGTCAGTTATCTTTGGTTTTGTGTTTCACAATTGTCACTCAACAGAACATACGATCTCAAATTTCCTATCAAGTTTGGTTCTTGTCCCTGTGTGATATGGTCTAAAATGCTGAAAAATAGTACTGAAAAATTAGTCTCTAATAAGTCTACAATGTTACTTCAGAACCTCATACAACCACTAAGTATCTTGCTAGACCGTGAAGCACATCCTGGGGCATATTTTCTGATAAGTGCATATTTGTAAATCTTTTGGTTACCACTGCTCGGCGTGATTTACATTCCATGGCACATGCGAGTAAACTCTGCTTACAAGTACAGGTAAAAGATAGACATGGCCTATGAGTTGAAGCATGCATGCTCTAGAACTGTTGTTTTAAGAAAGTCTTAATCAATTACAAACCCTTTGGAAAATAACAATATTGAACTTGGACCAGTCTTTCATGATTTACTATAAACTTGTCAAAATTTTGATGACTTTTCTTCAATATGAGGAATACAGAATTTCTTTTGACAAATTATAAGTTTAAGAGCAAAATGGTATTCAAAATGCGTTCTATAAAATGCTAACTTTTTTCCTTTTTCATTGATTTTTATTGAGCTCAACATTTTTTCTGCTCCCTTCCCTGCCTCGCCCCTGCCCCTTCAACCCTCCCCCAAGATCCCCATGCTTCCAATTTACTCAGGAGATCTTGTCTTTTTCTATTTCCCATGTAGATTAAGCTCTATGTAAGTCTTTCTTAGTGTCCTCACTGTTGTCTAAGTTCTCTTGGGATTGTGTTTTGTAGGCTGATTTTCTTTGTTTTATGTTTTAAAACTACCTATGAGTGAGTACATGTAATAATTATCTTTCTGTGTCTGGGTTACCTCACTCAAAATATTGTTTTCTAGCTCAATCCATTTTCCTGCAAAATTCAAGCTGTCATTATTTTTTTCTGCTGTGTAGTACTCCATTGTGTAAATATACCACATTTTCCTTAACCATTCTTCAATCAACTGGCATTTAGGTTGTTTCCAGGTTCTGGATATGACAAACAATGCTGTTATGAACATAATTGAGCATGTGTCCTTGTGGAACAGTTGAGCATCCTTTGGATATATACCCAAAAGTGGTATTACTGGGTCTTGAGGAAGGTTGCATCCTAATTTTCTGAGAAATTGCCACACTGACATCCAAAGGGGATATACCAGCTTGCATTCCCACTAGCAATGCAGAAATATTCCCTTTTCCCCATAGCATCTCCAGCTTAAGTTGTCATCAGTGTTTTTGATCTTGGCTATTCTTACAGGTGTAAGATGGAATTTCAGAGTTGTTTTAATTTGCATTTTTCTGATAACTAAGGATGTTGAAGATTTCCTTAAGTGTCTTTCAGCCATTTTAGATTTCTCTGTTGAGAGTTGTCTGTTTAGGTCTATATTCTATTTTTTTATTGGATTATGTGATCTTTTGATGACCAATTTTTTGAGTTTTTTTTGTATATTTTGGAGATCAGACCTCTGTCTGATGTGGGGTTAGTGAAGATCTTTTCCCATTCTGTAGGCTGTTGTTTTGTCTTGGTGACCGTGTCCTTTGCTTTACAGAATTTTAGTTTCAGTAGGTACCATTTATTAATTGTTTCTCTCAGTGTCTATGATGCTGGAGTTATATTTAGGAAGCGGTCTCCTGTGACAATGCATTCAAGTGTACTTCCCACTTTCTCTTCTATAAGGTTCAGTGTGGCTGGCTTTATGTTGAGAACTTGGTCCATTTGGACTTGAGTTTTGTACACGGTGGTAGATATGGATCTATTTTATTCTTCTACATGTTGATATCCAGTTATGCCAGCACCATTTGTTAAATATGCTTTTTTTCCATTTGATATATTTGCTTCTTTGTCAAATATCAAGTGCTCGAAGGACTGTGGATTAATATCCAGGTCTTATATTTGGTTCCGTTGGTCCTCCTGTCTGTTCTTATTCCCATACCAGACTATTTTCAGTATTGTGGCTTTGTAGTAGAGTTTGGTAAGGAATTGTGATGCTCTTTTATTGTATAGGATTGTTTTGGCTATCCTGGGTTTTTTGCTTTTCCATATGAAATTGAGTACTGTTCTTTTGAGGTCTGTGAAGAATTTTGCTGCGATTTTGATGGGCATTGCATTGAATCTGTAGATTGCTTTTGGTAAGATTGTTACAAAGCTAACTTTTAAAGTCATGCAGTGATGTAATCTCTAACCCAGGAGGCAGAGATAGGAAGATCTGCATGGCTTTGAAACCATTTTGGTCTATATAACGAGTCCCATGTTAACCTAGTCTAACATGTGAGTCCATGTCTCAAAATAGAAACAAACCAATTTTAACTATCATTAGAAATGAACAGATACTATAAATTAAATCAGATTTAAGTGGGAGTCGATTCTAAGTTTAAAATTTCACCTCTTTGCTAAATTAATTGCTCTTTAATACACAAATAGATACTTGAAGCTCTTCAGAGTTGGCCATTGTTTCAAGTGAAACTGAGTTATCAATGTCACTGCTGACCTGAGCTGACAATGAGGATGAGTGGTCACAGAAAGATTTGCTCTCTGGCTATTGAATGGGATTTGATCTGAAAATACAGTGTGAGTTTAGGCAGAAGAAGTGACTACCAGATACTTCTAAAAATGGACTAATATGGAAGCAAGGACAGTTTAGGGGACACTAAAGAGGAAACCTCATGATATTAGCATTTAACCTTCTTGAAAACTATGGGTTTTGTTATTGTGCAGACTAATCTTTTATCTTTCTCCAATTCAGACTTTTTTTTTAACTCTTAAGTCTTTGTTGTGATGCTTGTTTGCTGGGAGAAGCAGTCACAAATGTTTCTTACTACGAGAAGCATTTTAAAATTAGTTTTTGTCACAAGACCTCAATGTTGTAGCCATAAAAGATTCCACAGAATGAAACACAGTGTGTGAGATAGCATTGTCCTTATCAACTGGCAAACAGTTATCGTCCTTATGAAATTGACACACTCATTCTATATTATATACTGACTCATTACTGAAGTAAAATCTTGTTATAGAGGACTGGATAGATGATTGAATGGTCCAAAGCTCCTGCTAACCTCCCAGAGGATTTAGGTTCAATTCTCAGCACCCATATGGCAACTAACAACCATCTACCTGTCATTCCAGTTCCAGGGGATCTGACACTCTTTTGTGGCCTCTGTGGGCAACTGACATATCCTCACATAGATGCATGCATATACTTTGCTATAACCTTTTAAAATAAGTCTTAATAAAAATGGGTATAACATAGCAAGAGGCTAGTTGTAGCAGTGTCTACTGTCATTAGTAAAGGCATAAATCTTGTCCTTTTTATCGATCCCAGGTAATAGTGGTTTGAATTAAACAGTTACTCATTGTGACTTTGGAGGTAAATTATTCACTATCGGCAATAACAAAATTCAAGGGCCTGACTTCCCTGATGGATCCCTTCATTGCTTGTCACCATTAATAATGGCACTTGCTATTTTAGTAGAATTAAGTTTCAATGCTATTTTGAGGCTGCTTAAGCCTCCTGTGACCTTATTATCATAGCAAGCAGAGTGAGAGTCACCCTAATTTAACCACAATACACTGGATACAAACTCGGGACTGGTAAAGGTTCTATATTTACTCTAACACACAGATGTACTTGTTCCGGGATAGACTGTGGGAGGCTCCCAGGGTGGGGGGCTTTATTTGTTTGATTCTGCCTGTTTGACTTTTGGAAATAGGCTCTACTATGTAATTTCAGACTCACCTAAAACTGACCATATTCCTGTCTTTGTCTCTGAGTACTGGTACAGAGAGTAGGGCACCGTGCCCAACTGTTGAAGAAAATGCTGGACTTAGAAAATGTGAGATTTGCATGGGTTTGCCTGAGGAGATTCTGCAGCCTGAAACCATGCTGAGTTTGCTTAACAATCAGGAGTTAACAGAAGAAGTATGCTTGAAATTTTTTCTTAATTCTGAAAATATAAGTCATGCTTAAATTTTTCATGGATGTTGAATTCTTGAAGGACAGTTGCCCAACGAGTTAGATCACCAGGTCCAGCATTTTTGTAACCAACCATGTGACCCACCTGCTCCAAGATAGAAGCCAAGGATGATGGAATCGTTTGTAGACACTTTAAGGAAATTATCAGTCCTCACACAGTACAACCTGTAGGTTTTAGACAGGACTGAAAGGACTGTCGGGGAGTATGGTCTCATGGTCTCATTTGGAAAGCAGCTGTGACTGAAAAAAATGAGATTCATTATTTTTCATGACTAATACATCAAGAAAAAATTTTATAAGTGACCACAAGAGCTAATAGCAAATAGAAAATACCAACTTGGGTGTAAATTAGGCAATGTCTGCTTGTTTTTAAAGGAACTACTTTATTCTCATGACATAATCAGGAGAATGTAAATAATTCAAATTCCAAACTGATATTTCTCATAAATATAAATTCAAACATTCTTATTCTATACTAGGAAGTTGAATCCAGCATTAACTAAAAATAATATGTAAAAGCAATCCTTTATATAGTGCCATTAAAAGGAAGTAAATCTGGTTTACTTCATAAAAATCAAACATAGCCTATACCAAAATAAAAATGGGAATATATAGAAAAAAATTATGAAAATAAAAGCTACCTTGAATAAATCATACATCAAATCATATGTAATAACATTATTTTTGCTAGCCTTAACAAACATGAGCTACCTAGGTTAGATCTAGTAAAATCCAAGTCTAAGCAAATGGCACTACAATAATGAAAAAAATCTAAATAGATTCACAGATGTTACTGAAAGATTCAAATAACTTACGTAGAATTTCACGCTGAATAATAGACATGTAGTATAGTCTTCTAATGAATTAACATAGATAAGAAAGCAAAGGACCTGTATAAATAAAAAATGGTATGAAATAAAAATAGAAAATCAGCTAACTTAGTGTATGTGGATTTTTTTGTCATATAAAATTATACATAGTCAAGGGGTATGGTGTGAGATATGTGCAAATGCAAAGGTCAGATTGAAATAAATAGCATTTCTACCTCTTTAATATGAACAAGTTTGTTATGTTAAAGTTGTTAAACTCCGATCTTCTAGTTTTTTGTTTTGTTTTGTTTTTCCAAAAAAACATTCTAAAACAGTATGAATTGAACTCAACCTTTTGTGGTTCCTGAGTGTAGAACACAATACGCCTACACAGTCAGTAATATTTTGAAATGCATTACTCAGTCCCTCTCTTGAGATAACCTTGTTCACCCTTTCCTCCCGACGTCTCTAATCAATCCTCCTCTGTTAAGAAATCAGCTGTTAAGGGGCCACATGTGATCAAGACATTTTGCTATATTACTGTAATTAATCAAAAACTCTCTAGTTTCTCCCATGTTACTACACATGGCAGGGTCTGATTCTTACACCTACAAATTTTCCCAGTGTGTCTACAAACACCACATCTTATTTAAATAGTCAGCCACCTGTGGACATCACAGAGCGTTCCATATGCTTGCTTCGTGAATAGTGCTGCAATGGAGGTGAGACATCAGGCGTTTCCTGGATGTGCCGATCCAATTATTGATGGCTATCAATCTACACAAAAGTAGGTAATAACTGGGTTATGGGAGAACTTTAGTTTCTGACATCCCACCACATTATTTTCCATATTAACTGTATTTCCAGCAGGAGAACGTAAGAGCACCGTGGTACCAGATCTTCAGATTTTGCCTTTTGCTCAATATTCTACCAAGGGTGAATTCTCGATCTTATGAGCTTCTTTGGTTTGCATCTTTCCTGACACTGAAGTTGGATGCTTCTTTTGACATATCTCTGTCTGGGTCATTAGCCTGTTTCAAGTCAGTTTACTTGAATTCTTTGCTCTTGAGTTTTCATGAAGTCTCAGCAATATCAGATGTGATGAAGTGTCCACAGATGTTCTCTTCCTTTCTCTGGGCTATCTTTTCTGCTGAATCTGTTCCTCCCCCTTGTGTGTCAAAGCTTCTTAGTTCAATATCATATATTCTTTGTAGGTTTTGCCTTTTCCCCTAAAGTCTGGGGATATTATAAAATAACATATTTGTCCATTTAAATGTTTTGAAGTATTTCCTTTAGGTTTTATTCTGTGCATTCAGGGACTTGAGGTATTGCATTCAGTATGTGGGGCTTTGTTCTATTCTGAGGTAACTTTTTAATAATGGGAGGTCTACTGTTCTTTCAGCTTTTCTGACACCATCCGTTGTACAGACATGATGTGTGTTTCCAAAGCAGATTCTCCATGCATTCTATAGTATGTCTTTTATAAAATTAGTGCCATTAATAAAATAAGTTCCAAATATTATATTATACACCTTGAGTTAATTATAAGATCACAATGACTTTTTATACATTGGGATATATATATATATATATTTGTATATGTATATACCAGTATATGTATAGATGTTTACTTGAGTCTCTATTCATTAAGTGGTAATATCTTCTAATCTTATTTTTGTGTAATGCTCTTTACAGGTTGCAATATTAAAATAGCATCGTCTTAACTAGGCTGAGATGGTTTCCTTTTTTATATTCTGAGCTTTGCTGCACACAGTTTTGAGGGTCGGAAGGGTTTGCTACTTAAGTCATCTTCCTCTGGAGGTTTATGGATATCATGTCTACATTTCATACAATATTCACTTTTCATAATACATTTTTAAAAGTTTACCTCATTTATTTGTAAAAGTTTACAAAGTCACCTTTCAACAACTGCACGTGGTATTCACTACACATGTGTGTTCTGTTTAGGAACACACTCTAGTACCTGCTTTTAATACGAATTAAAGGCATGTTAGTAAAAACCATCCAATAGTTGTCATGGGAATGCAAGCAAGCCATCACTATACCTTTGTCCTTCACAAAGCTGATTCTGCACGAGCCTTACTCATGAAGACATTTCAAATTGATCACTAATTAGTCTAGACAGTCTCCACGCATGCTTCGAACTCAGAATACATCTGACTAATGGCTCCAAAAGGAAGAACATCTGACTGGGCATCAAGCTGGCCTATTTACATATGAAAAAATCTTCCACAACTTGCTGGACCAGTCCCATCATCATCCATCCATTACACATGTGGACCACCCTGTTATCTTTCATCAGTGTGTGTTTGTGTGTGTATATGTATGCATAATACACATATATGTATATATTGTATTTCTATTCTATACCCGTGAACTTGAAATCAATCAAGGTTTTATTACTTAAGTCACACACATCATGTACTTCACATACGTGTGTTATGATGATGGCTCCATGGAATTTTCCATGTCTTTTTTCTCTAACAGACACAGGTAGGTTCAGAGAGAAAGGCTAGAAGTAGTGTCTGCACTTACAAACACACGGATTCATAAAGAGAGAGCTTTGGGGGCATTGCCAAAATTAGAATAGCATCAAGTTCAAAGAGAAAACAAAAAGCAGAGCTCAGAGGTAGCCTGCACATTACAAAGAAGACAAAGTAGTAACAGAATCACAAGAAAAATAATGGCGTTTAGGCCCTTTGGCCCGAAGCGATTGGATTCAAAGTTGAGCTTTGAAGTCTACTTTCTAAAGGGTGTATTGAAATTAAAGAAAATAGCTATTGTAAAATTTCTTTCTAATTGTAGCATGTTCATAAAATGGCAACTATACAAGACAAATTTAAAAGCCAGGTGAACTGCACATAAATTTAAATGGAAATCCATGATTCATTTTCCCCACTTACTTTTAATACATAACAAACCGGTTGAAAATAAAATATTCAAAGTGATTTCTAAAGAAATAATTTGCTTTGAGTTTTGTTAATAATGAAAGTGGACTTTATCTGACTCTAATAAACCCAGGAGCATAGATTTTTTTTCCTTTATGTGCCACAATTTTTGAGAATCCATTGAAGGCAAGAATAACATCTTTGGTTGTTCAGTAATCAAGTTCAAAATAAATCTGTGAATGATGCTTTCCTTGTGATGATCTAACAAAGAGATAGAAGAGAAACTTTTACAAAGCAAAAATAAAAATAGAGGAATGAATTTGGGTTCTGTGCCTGCCATTTTCAACTCCAGCATGTGTATTTTTAAATTAGAGAATGTCCTTCTCTCTTGATTAGTTAAATGTTCAAGTTAGGTTTACACTGTCTAATGTACACCTTCTTGTGAGCTCACAAGTAACTTACTTATAAAATTCAAGTATATAAAAACTCTATTTTCATTATTTTTCTGTATTGAACTCAGCATCATTTGCCTATAGTATCAGATATTAATTCCCCCCAAAATGCTGTAGATTGAGGGTCAGGGAGTGGTTTCATGGATGGAAACACTTGCTTTGTAAGTATAAGGACAAGATTTGAGATTCCCAGCACCCACATAAAAGAGCCAGGAACTGTGACACATGCCTGTAATACCATTTCACAGAAGTAGAATAGTAGAGACAGTGTATATCCTTGCTTACTTTCCAGTCATCTGTTTGATCTTTCTACTTGGTTTTTTCTCTTCTACCAGATGTAGCAATAATGAGCTGCGTGGATAGGCTTCAGAATTCCCCCCAGAGTCCATAGGCTCCTAATGCACCGCTTGGCTTCTCCCTAGACTCTTTTATTTGCTGTGTATGGATTTTATTTGGTTTTAATCTTTGGGCTTGAGAAGTAGGAAAGCCAAAGATATTGGATGAAATCCTTTCTCTGTATCTCTCCACACAGAGCCTGCCTCCATGAGGTTCGTCTTTGAAATGCGTTGTCATGGTCCCAATGGCTTTCCATTGGAAACCTTAGCAGCTTTCTTTGGCTTTCTCTGGCTTTCTCTGGCTTTTTGTCTCAAGGATGTTCACAAGAAGTGATGACATTTTGTTTCCTGGCCCCAAGGAATTTTGAATGCTCATTTTTCACCAACTAATACTTATATATGTATTTTATGACAATTCAAATCTGTTGTACTTAACACTGATTCAGAGACGGTGAGATGGTTTAACAGATAAAGGAACCTTTCTGAGGCTGATGTCCTGTCCACATAAGAATATGATAGGGAATTTTGAGCACATATAATTCTAAGAATGTTAATCTTTCACGACCATGACCCTACAACAGACAAAAGGAGGTTTAAATCACATCTATTGGGAGACCTAAAGCAGGAGGATCATTTTTAAAATGTTTATATACAAGAAAACTGCCTGCATGGTAGAGTAAGTGAACCCACTTTGATGTGTGTCTTAGTTACGTTTCTATTGATGTGACGAGTCGCCATAGGCAGGAACAAACTTATTAAAAACAAACATTAAATTGCAGCCTTGTATACAGTTTCATAGGGTGAGTCCATGGCCAGCGTGGCGAGGGGCATCACATTAGGCAGGTATAACACTAAAACACGAGTTGAAAGCTTATGTCTGAATCAAGTGCAAGGGGCAGAAAGACAGCTAACTGGGAACAGAACAGGCTTTGATATCTCAAAACTCATGTGCCTACTCAGGGACACACCATCTCAAACAAAGCCACACCTCTTAATTCTTCCCAAATAGCTCTATCAACTAGGTATCCAGATATTCAAAGAGATAGGTCTATCAGGGAGCCATTCTCATTCAAACCACCCCAGAATGCAAATCTAGAGAGGAATATATGTGTATAATTATGTGAGAGAAGGAGCCAGCTGAGTACCTTACTATCAAAAAGTACCCATCATGCCTTTGCTCTGTAATTACTCAAATTTTCAGTAGAATAACTTTATCTCTCATTTCCCCTGAACTGTGAATGTCTATAATATACAGTAACTCTATGAGCTAGTTCTACATTTCTTCTGAGGCTTAAATATAAAGTCTTAATTATAAGACATAATTGTCTAGGCAATGAACTTTAAATGTAGAAGGGACTCCACTCAACTGTGGCTTGTAAATGATCAGAAATTGATGCTGGCCCACCTCTGAATTTTATTCTTCAAGCTCTATATCTAAGTCCAGACATATTTTAATTTTGACTTTGGATACAGTAAGCAGATTGGAGGCTACCAGGAAAAGAATGAGAATTACACCCCTAGATTGCCACATTGCACATGGGACCTCTTGCCAACCATCAGGTGCTGTTGATAAAGGAAATGCTCAGTTGACCACTGAGAAAACCTCTTCCAGCGTCTAGTCTTAAAACACGAAAATTAAAGATCAAAGAAGTGAAAATGGCCTTTTCTATTTCCCAAAGCTTATGTTGCCTGGACTGAGACTGTCCTTCATTTAGTTTCTGCAGCACTTTGCTTTCCTTGGAATCAAATGTGTTCAAGGTTTCCAGGAAAACTATTTTGTATCAGCAGAAGAGAAAATTCACCACTGAAATTAGCGGGTCACATTTCTGTGAACGTCTTATCTTCAAAGATGCTGTTTTCCAAATTCTAATATTCTATGAAACTCTTTTCAACCTTTGGTGAATTGTGGAATTAATGGAAAAAAAGAAACTTATTCTCCACTAAAATGATGCAGTCAGCTAACGATAATGGTTTACAAATATGTTTAAAAGACCTTGATGGGTTCTCACTGCAGAGAGAAATATTGTTCTTTGTGCCTCACCATGTTTCTCTTAAGTTATACACTCACCAAAAGAGATGTATATAGAAGATGTTGTGTTATATATAAATATATAATGAAGATCACTTGTAATAGATCTGATCTGCAGAAGGATAGATAAGAGAATATAAATATCTGCCTCCAAGGCATTGTGTTAAAAACTTATAATTAACAAAAGTTACTTTTGGATTCTACCTTCAGGCTCATATAGTCATGAGATGTCTTAAATAATATTCTGTCATATGAATCTTTCATCTTCAAAGATGATACAGATCACAAATGGCATCCTTCCGCTGGAGATAACAAAGCCTTGTGACTATAACCAGCATCAAAGAAGATCCACAGGATTGTTTGGAAAATGGGCTTGAAAGTGTTCAGAAACCATTTTCCTCATCACCCTGTAAACATTACTCATCCCCCCTCCAGAGAACAATTTCAAGCTTTCTTTTAAAGACTTCTTAAGGAATATCACAAAAAAATATTTGAATATATCACCTATCTTGAAGCAAACAAGGTGACCTTAACTGTCCTTACCTTTAAATGTTCTGTGCTTTTGTTATTTTCAGCTTAATCTTTATTATCTTGGTGTGTAACATATAACCTGGGTTTGAAGAACAGAGGATAATTTTGATTATAAGCTTTTTAAAAGTACACTAAGTACACTAAAAATAGTTCTTAAGGGGGCAGTAGTAGAACTCATTCCTTGACATTAACCAATAGCACTCTGGTTGAACTTAAGACTCACCCAACAAAAGGGAAACCACACCTGACCCTGGGAAACTAGCCAAATACCCAGAACTATTGACGTGTGGAGGAGAACCTAACCACCACCACTTTCCTAATCTAGCAGAATCCCTAACTACATTCTAAACACGTGTTCTTAGATCTACAGGTAAGTGTAGTCCTAATTAATCTCTCTTAGAGGAAACTTTTCTTTGCCATCACAGAAAACAACAAGCAATCAAAATTCAGAGTTGTGAATACATCTAGAAACAAACTCCTGCATCTAAGATTCAGGGAACATTGTTGAAAAGGGGTTGGAAACATAAGAGAAAGAGGATAAAGGAATTTCCTGAGTCTGTGTCTCCTAGTAGTCTCAGAGGCTACACCCATATAGGCTCCTAACATGACTGCCTAAACATGAGCGGAGCAATGGCAACAGTAGACAGGCTAATGTGTAAGGGGCACCCTTGAGAGAGCTCACCCTATACTGAGATTTAAAGGCAACTAAAGAATGATGAGAGTGGGAGAAATAGTTGTACCAGAGGAAGATTTAACAATTGGTTATCAAATGACAAATTGTCAGCCCTAAAAACATATATACAAATAATGTCATTCAAATTGAGCAGGTCATATGTAGGGACATATCCATATATACCCATTTACATGTGTATGTTGTGTATAGATCCCCCGAGTTATACATGTACAATGTAATAACAACATAAGTCCATGAATTTTATGATGAGCAAAGAGAGGTAAATGAGAGGTTTTGTAGGGAATAATAGAAAGTGTGAAATGAATGATGTAATTATACTATAGCCTCGGAAATAAAAGAAAAAGTACACCAAGTATTAAAATACCCAAACTGGTATTATTACAGCATCCATATTTTAGAGGGAATTTTACCTTTTCAATACAAATAATAAGTTATCTGGATCCAGCTTCATGAAGCATTATTGAAGTGTTCCTATTTTAATAGAAGTCAGCAAGCCAGCAGGTAATTATGAAGAGCTTTGCTGTAGCTACTCTCTACAGATCACTGACATTGACATTAATTTAAACAAAATACAGCCATTGGTGTGGTTAAGTCTACCACTGGTACTGGAGGGAGTGTTGCATTTCAATTCTCAGTCAGGAATATTTTCACCATTACTACTTTCTGTTCTAAATATGACGAAAAGTGTCTATTTCAAATGCTGCCTGCCTTTGACATTGTTTTCCAATAATACAGAACATTTTGATGCAATGACCTCAAGGACAGAGAATGCCTAAGCAGCTCTTAGGGAAAATGAAAATCCAGGCAGTGAATCAAAGAAAATCCAGTCAAAGTGAGAAGGGAGGGCACCAGGAGACATTGAGAGCTGTAGAGATAAGTTTCTAGAGTGAAACTTCTCAAACCAAGAAGAGAAGCAGCTCTATTTCCTTAATTGCTTCTGTGAGGCATCTGTCCATAGCAACAGAAGTCTTACCGTGACAACGGCTACTGTAAGTGGCTGTGTGCTCTTCAGCTCCCAGTCACTGTTCTTTCCCTATGCTGAGTAGGAAAGCAGTCGACTTTGTAATAACTCTGTGTCCCCCATGTAGTCTTGCTGGCAATTCCTGTTCCGAGGACTTAAAAAACAACATTTTTTTTGAGTCTTTGTATTTTCTGCATAGATATTCTTGTCACCTGTGAACAAAGACAATCTCAGTTCTTCCTTTTCAATTTGTATCCCTTTCATCTCCTTTGGTGGTCTTGAATTGCATTATCTGGAATTACTAGGATGTAGAGGAATTGAATGGTAACAAAAATCAAAGACTTTTATGATGTTACTATTCGGGTATTGTATTTCATTATTTATATGAAATAATTTTATTCCCATTTTAACACACCTAAAATTCTAAATGTGCCTTTTTTATTGATCAAAGTACATTGCCTAGCACTTTGATGACTGGTGTTTATTTCTATATTTTTTTCTTTTTTGGGTTCTCTGATAGTCTTTCAAAATATTTCATTGGAGTATAGTCATACTACATTATGGTAGATTTCATAAAGATATTTTTAAACAAATATATTAAGTACTTCAATAATAGTCATTCCATTGTTCCTATCTCTCCTCTCATTCCAAGAATTACCACTTATTTCCCAATTCTTGCTTCTATTTTCATGTTTCATATATGACTTAACATATCAATATAGAATGTAGTACCTAAAAAGGAAAAGAGAAATGTAATATTTGTCTTTTTTAGTAATGTATAAAAATGATATGTGATGTGGGATTCCTTTCTGTATGCTGTGAATATATTTTATTACCCTTGGTTAATGATGAAGCATGTGGGAGTTGATGTGTGCTATGAATATGTTTTAATGCAATTGGTTAATAAAGAAGTTGCTTTCAGTCAATGGCTTAACAGAGGAAAGCTGGGATGAAGGAGATATATAGAAAGAGTAGGCAGTGTCAGGGAGAAGCCATGTGGCCACCCACAGGAGACAGACATGCCAGAACCTTGCTGGTAAGCCACAGCCACATGGTGATATATGGATTAATAGAAGTGGGTTAATTTAAGATGTAAGAGCAAATTTGGGTTAAGAAATTGCTTTAGAAAATAAGTTCTACTTTTGTTTCCACAGAAGATGAGAACCTGTGGATTCCTTCCACATTAGTGTGATTTGACAGACCAGGAACCCCTGTAAGATCGCCATGAATATCCTAAAAAAATACTTTTCTCCACAAAAATCAGAAAGCAGTTTGGAGAGAACTATGCCCAAATTTCCAAATATTGTTTATAAATGTTTACATTTAAAGGGGTATATCCTATAGAGATTTGCATTGGCATGGATCTTGGTTTATTGATACAAATTTAGGATCAATTTTGCTTTATTTCTGCTTTTGATTAAGGAATTGTGTTTGTGCAGATAATCATTTATACTAGTCAAGCTTCTAGTCATGTTAGTTAGGTTTTTCTAGATGTAAAGAGATATATTTCAGTTAGATAGGTATTTTTCAAGTTTTCAGAGACCTTCAGAATGTGGCATTTAAAATATTTTTTTTTAAATTGAGGACTTTTCATGACAGTAAGACACATCTGCTTCTGGAAACACTAATCTAATTCAAGAGGGTGATAGGCATCAAAGAGTCTCCTTATGGGCTTGGTTAGCAATTTGGGCAAGAAACTGCTCTTGCCTGAACTGCTTGTCTGTACTTGCAGGACCCAGAGAAAAATGACTGTTGAAATTGCCTACAAAAGGTGAGACAGTACTTCAGGGTTCCTGTTTCATGAAAGATTCTGCCAGACATTCTGAAGGACATAGAAGAAAGTAACTGACAAACTGCCAATATAGGTAGAACTATCTGTGAAATTTCCTGCTTCATGGAAAAGTCAGCCAGATACTATGGACCAGTAGCCTAAAGATGGGTGCCCTGATGATACAGAAGAACTTTGGGTCACTGTCCAGGTGAGGAGATGTCTCTGTTAATTCAAGAGTTTTGGAAGTTGCTTACAATGACTTCCTGTTTACTTAGGTAACATATAGATATAGATATAAATATATAGATATATCCTTCTGGAGTGTTTGATGAAGTTGAAGAATAGATAGTGAGAATTATTGTTTTTCTGAGTTATGACAAAAGATAAAGTAGATATAAATATTGTAACTATAATTCTTGCTTGATACCTGTTTGTTATATGTAATCTTACTGTGTTAATATTAAAGTCTTCTTTTTTATTTAGACAGAAAATGGTAGGTGATGTGGGAGGTGATGTATGCTGTGAATATGTTTTATTGCCATTGGTTAATGAAGAAGATGCTTTCAACCAATGGCTTACCATTGTAAAGCCAGGCTGAAAGAGATATATAGAGTGATTAGACAGAGTCAGGGAGAAGCCTGCAGGAGACAGACATGTTGGAACTTTGCTGGCAAGCCACAGCCACGTGGTGATACACAGATAAATAGATATGGGTTAATCTAAGATATAAGAGCATTCTAGGAATATGCTAAAGTCATTGGCCAAGCAGTGTTATAACGAATACAGTTTCTTTGTGAATATTTTGGGTCATGGTGGTGGTCAGGAACTGAACTAGTGGTCAATCCAACAGAAGTTGCTTGAGCCTATAGACAGGGCAGAATAGAACAAGGCAGAAATTTTGAACAGAGATGTAGAAAGAAAGTAGGCAGAGTTAGAGAGACACCATGTAGCTGCCAAAGGAGACAGATGCCAGAACCTTACTGGTAAACCACAAGCCTGTGGTAATACACCGAATAACAGAAATGGGTTAATTTAAGATGTAACAGCTAGCTAGAAATACACTTAAGCTATTGGCCAAACAGTATTGTAACTAATATAGTTTCTTTGTGATTATGTGTCTGGGCAGCAAGAAATGGATGAGCAGTCTCTGGCTACAAAATGGTGACCTCCATCTGGGGCATAGATCCACATAAGACCTAAAATAAGCTTAAGAAAAATAAAG